>VXBX01001047.1:959018-1043165 GCA_013400415.1 Scytalopus superciliaris
TTTTTTTTTTTTTTTTTTTTTTTTTTTTTTTTTTCCGCTTTCCAGTGGGCGCTGCTGAATCGCTCCCAGAAGCATGGCTCTTGCTCCCATTTTGAATGGGAGAACCGGCGCTGGTTTCTCAGGCGGTGCGGGCTGGGGAGGCCGGGGGGGCAAGGGGGCTGCTGGGCTTTAACGATCCTCAGAGTCGTTGTTAACATTTGCTTTTTCCAGCTGCAAGAAACTTTCCTTCTCCGGGATTTATAGTGCCTGGATGGGTTTACTGAAGCAGGGGGTGGTGTTGAGAGGAGGGGGTAGAGCGTGGAGCTCAACAGATCAAGATAGTTCAGAATAATTCACTTTCCGTTCTTCATCCCGAGGAGCTTTTTGCAAAGGCAGAAGTTGGCAGTACCGGAAGAAGGCGATTTTTGAAGCCACAGATGTTGCCTTTCCCTTTGTAAGGGGGATGATTACAGGACAACTTAAGATTTAGTCTGTCCCTGAAGATGTTTATCCAGGCTTTCCTGCCACATCCAGCTCCTTTCTATACAGTTAGATTAGCTCAGCCCCATTCAGTGCTTATCTGCCGATCATTTGGCTATAAACGCATTAATTATATCTCATTGCTTACATACCGCTTTGTAACAGTATTTTATTGATTAACATTGTCCCTCAGAGTGTGCAGGGAATTGGGGTAGCTTTTTTTAAAGGTACAACAACATTTCTGTGTACAGTGCTTCATTTACTCAGCACATAATTCACTATGGAGGGAAAATACAGGCTTCATATTTTCTTGCCCTTATTTAATGTAATGAATCCTAAAAATCAACTGGATTCCAGCAAACATTATATTGATAAGTAAAGGGACTTGCAACATCTTTTGGGCAATCAGTTGAATCTGCAACATGGGTTCCACAAATACCAGTTAATTTTTCAGTTTAGTTTATTTTTTCAGTTTCTTTCTTATTTTATTAGAAAGCAAAGGAAACTTTCTGAGTTGTGTTGCTTTTTAGTCAAAGGTAAACTGAGAGTAACTCAGTGAAGTTTGGAGAGAGGAGAGAAGGCATTTGGAGAGGAGGAGAACGCTGCTAACGCAAAAACATTCAGAGACTGGTAGAGATTTAGGAGATGATGTGTAGGTTGTCAGCGCATGGCTTCATTATGAGTTGTGCCCTTTAGCCCAACAAAAATATTGGTGTGCCTATGTAGCAGCAGATCACAGAGTTAGAATCTGATCATTTTAGTCCTTTTCTGATGCTGGTATTTCAAGGAAGAGAAGAATTGTATCTATAGAATAAAGTTGCTTCCATCACATCAAAGCAAAGCTGTGGCTGTGAGGAAAGCACCGCTCTCCTCAGTCACACTACCACACACTGACACTCTCCAAGAGGTTTAGAAGGGCTCAGGCTGGTTCAAGTCAAACAAAAAATAATTATGCCTGGTTGTCTGGAAATGTTATGGAGGCACCTTGTCATGTTTTCAACACAAGAGGAGACTGAGTAAAAATTGCCACAGAGTTTGGGGACAACAGCTTAAACTCATAATTGTTTTTGATAAAGTCAAGAATAATGCAAAAAGAATACACTCTTACTGCAAAATAAATCCCACCCTAAGCCTCTGGATCTAAAAGTAGAAGATAAACAGGAGAACCACCAAAGCTGTGCACCCTATTTCTGAATGACATGAACTATACTGTTGTCATTGCCTGACATCAGATTATGCTGCAGAAGTTTCCAAACTAAGACATTTTTGTTTTGTAATACCTGCTTTAATGTAGGCGATGTTGATGGATATTTTCCTTCTAGTTTCAGAGTTCACCATGAAGAGATTTCTGGTGCTTTGTGACTGCCTCTGGGCCTGGAGCCTCCTTCTGAATGCACTGACTGAAAGAAGGTGGGGGGATATTTTTTTATGCATCAACATATTTCAGGAACCTTTAATTTAATATAGGAGCATAAGACAAATACTGCATGGTTGCACTACCACTTAATGTATTGGGGAAGTTAATCCCTGTTGAAATCCCAACTAAATCTAACTAAGAGAAGGCTAAAAGAAAACTACAGTTTGTTTGATGACTTTTTTTTCAATAACGTGACGAAAATAAAGCAAAAGCTTTCTGAAACAAATTGAAACTAAACTACCTCTAAAACACTTGTGCAGTCTCTTCTACTCTTATATAAAGACTACTCAGAAATACAGGTTTCTTTAGAGAAGAAAAAGTAAAATGAAGGATTTTTTTTAAATCTCATTTAAGCACATTTAGTAACTGTTGTCACTTCAATCAGAGGCAAAAATTAACTTTTTTGTTGGTCAGGATTGTGTCCTTACTTAGCAAGTGTATTGAAAAGCTGAAGTAGACTTTCCTGAAGGGAGACTGCTTGGATGAAGAAGAATTTGTAAGCTTGAAGCGCATGATAGTTACATTGGAAAGACCATGCTGCACTGAATGTTTGTGGAATATTTGTCGAAATATTAGAAATCATAATCTAGAAATAGCATTAGTATTAAGAACAATTCATAATCATACAACACCTCATCAAACAATTAGTAGGTGAACTGAAGACTATAAAGCAGTTTGGAGTATGTGTGAAGTACTCTCTGCAAGTCAAAATTTAGTGAAGGTGTTTACAAACACTCTCAGATGTACTTCTGTGTTTTAAAAATATTAATGTCCCATCAGTGATGTTACCCAATGACCAAAAAGCAGTAGAATTTTTATATTGTCCATAGAGATCCCTGAAAGACCTGTTTGTGCCTTGATCTCCATAGTGTCTCCTTTTGCGTTCACAGTTCTTGAGAAACTTACCTTCTCACTACCCTGAAGATTTTAAGTAGAATGGAGTGGGCAAAGGGCAAAGGTTCATCTGCACAAGCATTTCCTCTAAAAAAAATTTAGAAAATTTAAAAACATAAAAGTGGGTGATTCGTGTAAGGGTTGCTGTACTGAAAAAATATGATGCTTCAGAAACAATACCTTTATTTTTATAATATATTAAGGTGAGATTTGAGGTAATCATGAAGTACTTTGCCTGACCTAGCTGGAGAATTTTGTGAAAACATGCTTATTCTACAGATATGCATACATATATCTGTGTACATATATTATACTTTAATGGATGCATGTGCTTTCCTAATGTGAGAATTAAAACGCATCGAACCAGTGTTTAAGAATTCGGTAGTGTGTCAGTATTACAATGACCTGTAGATGGAGTCAGTGCACAGTTTTTTATTACACTGGGGTTTCATGTGGAAATACAATTGCATAAAGTAACTTTTTCCTCCAGATCTACACACCTTACATGAAATACGGCTTTTCAAGCCATTTTGTCATAGTAAGTTCTCTTGCCGTTTCTTCTGGAGTGCTGTTTATGCTTTTTGATAAAAAACAATTGATGAATGAGATAACGTGTCCGTGATACAGGAAGACAGTATTCCCATGTCAGTCTTATCATACCCACCCCCAACCCCCCCAGCATTAGAACTATTTTAATATGTGGGTTTTGAATGAAAAATCACAATCCCTCTGGAGTTACAGTCTGCTCCATATGTGCACAAATGTTCAGAATCTTCCTGTTGTGACCATATGCCGGTTAAACCCAGCCCTAACGGTGCTTTTTACCTTTGCTAAAATGGTGGGGAGAACAGGTAAGGACAAATGACAAATGTGATCCCAGCATGGGAGCAGGGCACTGTATCGGAGCCTGGCTGACTATGCTGCCACAAGGCCACCCTTCTGACACCTCTTCACAAACATACTCCTTTCTTTGCCACTACAATTTCTGAAGTGTTTTTAGATCCTTTTTCCACCTTAATGCTGATGACCTTCTGCTATCCTTGAGATATATATGTATAGCAGCTTGTTTTCTGACAATGAGTGTCAATGTGAATTTAATCCAGTGAAAGGTTCTGTATTGCAATTCTCCAGAAGGTGTATGAGGAAAGATCCTTTGAAAGATAATGCTCACTGGAGACAGTGGGAGCACTTGTTCTTTGGTAATATACAGGAAGCATAAAAAATAAAAATTGTGTCAGTGACTTACAATTCAACTCTAGGTACGAACAATAAACATAAATCAACCTATTTTGTTATGAAGTGAAATTGTATGATATGGCTAGAGGAAATTCACTGCATCTTTTTAAAACTGTGAGAGATTTTGTCTTCTTCCTTAGAAATAGTGATTTACATACATTAAAAACCCTCTGAACATTGTTCTCTACAAAGTCACATCCTATGAAAATAACCCAAAAATCAGAAAAACTTTTATGGATGTCAGTTTTGAAACTAATTTAAATTTTTAATATTACATATTCAAATGTGTACTGCACAATAAACTTGGAAGCATTTCCAGAGTGCCTATATTCAGGATATCCTTTCTTTTTCTCTCTCTGTTTGATACAAGTGAAATGTATGTGTGGGATACACAATGGATGTCTGACTTAGAGTATTTTAGTAGAACCACATAATTTCATTAACAGTTTATTTCTCCTAAGATGGTCTGGGCTGGTAAGAACAAGCAGAGCCTGAGCCCTCGTGTCTTAGCATGGGTCATGGGCCAGAGGAGGGATCACTTCTGTAGCCAGACATGGTCATAAGGAGGGGCTTTGTCGCTGCACTGTTTCTCCAGCTCAGTAGCAATGTGTGCAACAAAGCGATGTTTGGAAAAGCAGTGCTTTTGCTTTTAGTAATGATGACAACATGTCTGTAATGGAAGTCTTCTCAGCAATGAATGAGAAAATGGTACCAGGTTAGGCTTTAAGACCAGTGTAATCTACGATTAAGGGAATCATCTGTGACAGGGCATTAGGTAAAGGTTTCAGATAGAAAGAAAAAGGTTGATTCTGATGTCATCTGCAGCAGACAGGAACCACTAAGCCCAAGGATTTCATTCTGGTTTGTATTGATGGAAGTGAGATTTTTGTAGCTGAGTTCAAAGAGCTTTAATGTTACCTTTCTTCAAGTACAATTTCAGGACTTTTGGCTGAGTTAGGGATACACATTAGGGATATGTAAGTGAAGCTTTATACACACGAGAGATTTTCATATCAACAGATGGTTTTCTTAGGCATTTGCAAGGAAAAGATGGAGATATTCCTCCACATCTAACTGCTAAAGGAAAATGAGAAATAAAATAAAGCAAAATTATATCTCGATCTATGGAAATGCACGCTCATTTGATCTACTTCTCTGTTCAAAAGGAAGATACCATTTTTCAGCATTTTTTTCAGTCCTTAAGTCTCAGTGTTCTAAATTACTGTATTCTTTCTTTGCATGAAAACCTTTTATAACTATTATGAATCAAATACACTTTTTTTCTGCCAAATAAGCCTTTTCATGAGGAACACACATATTAGCACATTATAAATATTAACAAGTAATGAGATAAACATGAAGGAACTGACATGCTATTTGCTCACCAGTTATTGAGGGGCACTGATTTTCTATGATTTAAAAAAATGTACAATTTAAGAAGAAAATGCAAACATGGAAGAACCCTATAAAACACTACAATCTTGTTATATGGAGGAGGTTATGTGACCATAAACCAGTATAAGCAAGATTAAATGGATTTTGGAATTACTGTTTTGTAAGGTGATTGTTGGATTACTGTTTATCAGTGTTGACTGTTCTGTATTTCAGCTATGGACAAACCTCATCGCAAGACGAACTTAAGGACAACACCACAGTGTTTACCAGAATCTTGGATCGGCTGCTGGATGGATATGATAACCGCCTGCGACCAGGACTGGGAGGTGTGTTGTGTTATGATTTTCAAGGTTACATGTTAGATAAAAATCAGTTAACACAATGTTACTCTTCCATGATATACCTGTTTTAATTCTGTTTATATAGACAGGTAAAATAATGCTGATACATAATACTAATTTTTTTAAAAAAAGTCACACCTTCCCTGTCTTTCACATACTTGGTTTTCTCACACTTATAACCAAAAGAAGGAGAAAATGGTTCACGGTTCAAGAAGACTTTTGAATGGGTATTAAAACTTTAAATGTGTGAAGAATGAAACATAATAAAATATGACCTCTGACCTCAAAAATGACAAGTTTATGAATCAAGCCTAAATAGCATATCTGTCTATGACTACCTTCATAAGAAGCTTCAGGTTTACAAATGAAAACATCAATCTACCTTAGTCATAAAAGTCTCAGAGAAGTTTGTTAGAGGTTTTTCTACTTAGAATTTGTTTCTGTAACATCTTTTCTTCACAGCTTGGTAAAAATGTCTTTCTTCTGCTCTTGGTGTTGAATCCATAAAAAGGCATAAAACTACATAGCAATTACATCTTTATAAAATGATATTACAAAGCCTAGTATTTGTCAGCAACCTGTGTTCACTCTTTCTACTGTGACATGATCCCAAAATTGGGTCTTAAAAGCTTACTGCTCACAAACATAAAAGTTCTAAACATACAAGCACAATTCTGTTCTCTCCAGAGCATGGAAAGTTGGATTTACTTATTTCAGATGTCTCTTTTTTTTTTTACTTTTTTTCTTTTTTTTTTTAATTTTTATTTTTTGCCTTTTCAACTCTTCAGGTAAAACAAAGCAGAGCAACCCACCCCACAAAGTGTAGGTCAAACTGTTTTCCTATAATCACTCTCAGAGGAACTGCAATATAATAACAAGGTTTTACATTAAGAATTCTTACTCCACCTCCTGTGGATGAAATGGCAGGCCATTAAGTATAAGATTGTTCTGTGGTTTGAAGCACCGTCTTGTAACAGTTCTTGAATTGTGAACCAGGCTCTTCAGCAATTTGACTTCACTGACTTTGAGGAATGCCTAAAAATAAAATTCTGTTTCTAATGTATTAATTAACACATTGAAAAATGTGTTGGACTGTAAGTCTTTGTGTGCATTTTCAGGTAATACACAACAAAATAAGAGTCACTTTTTACTTTTATCTACAGTACTTCCCCCTGTTTTCTTGTAAACCCTTGGTGTAGTGCAGACATAAATGCTCCTTAGTCTTTGATTAAGGGAACTGTACAGTTCAGTCAGCTACTCTATCTCAGTAAATAAACAAAGCAGAGAAAGCAATAAATAAATGAAACACTGTAAACTGTGTAGAGTCTGGTACATGTCTGTGAGAAAAATCTGAGCATATGATGATTCCTTATGAGTTTTGTAGCTGTGATGATTTGTTTAACAGATACTCAAAGAGCAAACAAGGGGAGATGCGGGGAAAGGATTTTCTCTCACTCTCTGGATTGCAGTTTAGAGAACTGACTACGTCAGTATCAACTCCTACCTCTATGTGTTTATACCTGTGTTTCTGAATACTGACTTCAGAGATGTAGTCAGGAGAGGATCATCTTGTCCAGTTAAAATCAACTCCTGACAGAAAGATTGTTCAATGTAACTGTTTCTGTAGAAGGAAAAGTTAAACAGCCATTTGCATGACTGTTTGTGAAAAGCAAAACTGAGTTGAGTATGGGAAATACGGGGTGGAGGGAAGGAAGAAAAGTTGGAGCGAAGGAAGGATTGGAGAAGTTTCTCTAACGAAGGGTTAGAGAAGTTTAAACAATATTTGCATTTCTCCTTTTTTGAATTGTGTTGCCTGTTCCTGCCTGTAACCAAGAACCTTGAATATCACAATTTTCCTGCTGCACAGTTCACTAGAGTTTCACAGTGTCAGTTCAGCAAATTCATCGGTTACATTTGCAAGTTTTGGACATTAGAACTAAGAGTACCATGGCTTTTAAAAAAATCCCACATCTGATGAAATTGTGGGTAGTACATTAGCAGTAGTTTTACTCTTTTGACTGTTGAATAATGTGTCATTCAAAAGACATAAATTACAGATTTCAAAAATGAGGGACAAATATCTAGCCAGAAGTTTTCAGTCCTGGTACCAAATTATAACGAAGGATTTACTCAGAAATTTGGAAATTCTTGTCTTCAAACCCTTCTTGTTAAGGTATCTAAATCTGAATATGAGAAAAGCTCTTCAGGATGACTTGGTTTTGACAGTTGATTTAGATGCTTGCTTTAACGGGGAAATGTATTCTGAAATGTTCCATACATAAAAATAGGCAGTGAGAAATCTAATCAATATGTCAAATATGGCATGGGTTTTGGAGTTAGAAATTCAATGAGCCTTTGATTATAGCATGACCTGTTGCAGGAAATTTGAAAATGTATATGGAAAAGCAGTGGTTTCATTTCTCTTCCCAACATCAGTGGTGGCTTCTTATTGAGTATTATGATCAGAGCGCAATTTTTATCTACTCTGAAGAGAAAGTAAAGAGATTTACCAGTATAACAGCATTTTTAGATATATAGAATTAGGTGTAAAACTCCTTAATTCCATATTAGCTGTGATGTACCTATCAGACAATTTAAGAGACAAGAGACCCTCATAAATATATGTTATGTTGATAAATTTTAAGCTGTTAAGCACAGTGTAAATCTGTGTATCACTGAGTGCACTTTAGCACTCTTCCAGGTTTCTTAAACTGTTTATTCTGTCCTTTGAGAAACTGTAGATGAGGTAAAACAAGTACAGTTACTTTCTCCATCAGAAAGGGGCATATTAAGAAAACTCTGGTTATCCCTGTATGACCTCTCCTCCTGCAGTGCAGTGTTTCAAATCTAAACACCTACAGAAACAGAATTATGGGCATGAACAGAGAAACAAAAGAGAACCAGTTTCTCTCTTTCTCATCCATGGAATAAAAGGCAGATGACAGAGTTTCTTCACTAAGTTTGTTTCTCCTTCCTTGTAATTATGCATATGCATGAGGAATTCAATGACAAAAAGGTATCTTTTTTTACTGAAAAATTGTAAAGAATTGTGAAAGGGGTTGGATCTTGATCTTGAGTCTACTGAGAGGAGTGATTTCCTTCTTTCGGGAATAAACACCATGATATTTATCTATCCCAAGTTTGCAAACTTTCTGTTAGTGTGGTGAACAGTTTCATTGGTAGAAATATTCTGGTGAGGCAAACGAGGCACCATCTTGAAGCCAAGAACAGCCTTCTGGAGAGATCTCAAAAAAAAAATTACAAAGTTTCATTTTAGGAGCTATACTACAGATTCATGGGAAGGCCAGGCTAAAAGGTAGAGAATTAAGATAATGAATAATTTAGAGATGCTGAATTTTGGGTCATTCTTTCAGCATCCATAGAATCAGTACTAGATCAAAATTAACTCCTCACTTTCCTTTTCTTAGATCTTCTTGTGAGGTATTACTTCAAAAGGAAAACTAAAAATCACATATCCTCCATAAAGAATATGTGAATGAAAATTATTATTCATCAGATAACCCAATAAGGCCATATCTGAAATTAAGTGAGCAGCTTGGAGCATTTTGCCATTAAACAAAGACATAATTATCTCATTAACCAGAATATTAAAAAATGGAGTCGGTGACCCACGGGGGAAAATTATAGTGATTGAATCTGCTTGTTATTCAAACACTAGCGTTGTTTATCTGATTCTTTTTTAAAAGAGGCATGCAGCACCATGTCATGCATTGGTGTATTTGCACCTTTTATCAATAATTATTGATATAAATTATGTTATTTAGTTGTTTGCCTCCTTCACATGTGGGCATAGTCACTTAGTCAGACATTGCTAGGAAATAGCATCTGTTGTACTTATCCATAAACACAGACAAATAGTTACATTTAGTTATTTATGCATGGAAAATAGAACTTTCAAAATGAATGTAAAAATGTTGTGAATCATACCAGAGGACACCTATTAACTCTGTGAGAGGATAATCATTTACAGAAAGTAAGGAGGAGGAATTGTAGAGAGTAGCATATTAAAACTGAAAAGGAGGAAATCATGTTACACGTTATGGGGAAAAAATAACCTGTGAAGTCACTGAGGTAATAGCATAGTTTTCTGTGGGAACTATCTGGACCCTAGAACCAGAGGTGATCAAAAATAGTCTGAATACTAAAGATGCTGATCTCTATTCAAATACACAGTCCTGAAGAAAATAAAGGATCAAATAGTGCCAGAAAGGAGCGAACTAAGGAGGAAAATTCACCTCAGTGTTTGGTCACCTCTACCAGTAAAGTACCAAGTCTAGAGTGGGAGTTAAAAGAATTGAAAAGCAGTGAAAACCGGTGGGGAAAATAATTTCCTCAGATAAATGGTTATGCCATTCCCTTTTGTTCTGAGTTGTCTTCATGTGTGGCAAAGGGATGGTTCCTGAGATGCCACTGTGGCAGATTTGAAGTGCCACAGCGAGAGAGGCAAGACTTGCGTGGGGAAGGTTGTATTTGGTGATGAAATTAATTAACATGAAATCAGGTGCAGCTACAGGTTTTCTAAGGTTATCACTTTCTCATGGCACATCTCCCCTCCCCGAAACTGAAGCATATCACATGGTCTGTGACCTTTTAAATTAGAATAATTGTAAATGTGGTTTATCCCTTTGAGAGGGATTTTATAGTAGAAAGGTTAATACTGAACTAAGAAGAACAACACTGAGTTTGATTTGGCAGACCAGAATCTTCCTGAATTAAATTGCTTTTATTGTTGGCTCAAACACTCAGATCATTCCAAGTAGATTATAAACACTACTTCAGTAGTGAACAGAATTATACTTATTTTATGCTAGCAGTAAGAGGTATTTGTTGATTTCTCCTGTGTTATGTTTATCAAAATTGAGTGTGACTGTCCTTAAGTGGAATGTCGGTCAATCTCAGGCAATTAATTAATTCCACAGAGTGGAAGAGATGGGAAAATAAACCTCACAGAATTATGTTAATTAGGTTTTAAAATTCAGTTTTTTGTGAACAGTATCTATAAACACGATAAACTTACCTCTTGGTAATTGAGGTCCCAGTGGAAATAGTTGAATTTTAACATCTCTGAGCTAACATACAGTTTGGGGAAAATATTATTTTGGCCTGTGTGTGTAATAAAGGAGTTAAACCTAAATGATTGTAATCTGACTGAAAAGTCAGTCCTATACCTCTCCCCTGCACATCATTCTGTAAATTAAGAAGGACTAGATGCTACACTTTGTTAAAACTGAAAGGGCTGATTTTGGTCTTTTTTTCCCACTCTAGGCACCCCATTAATGTAAAGGCAACTGTAAAAAGCCTTAGAAAACCCCAGGAAAACTGATTTAATCCAACAGTAGGGAGGTAGGGAGGATATGAGCAGCTTTGAACTGTTAATTGATGTGTGGAGAGCTGCCATGACACCACAGCTCCCAGGAAACCCTTCCTTGCAGCACAGACTCTACAGATGGGCAGTCACAGCACAGCTTACCCTTCTCCTTTTTGGGCTCTACTCTACAAAAGCAGCATCACACCATTCTTGTGAGTGTATTTGTTGTGGTTCATCAAGCAAAATACTTCACAAGATCCAGCTGAGGTGGTAAGGCTACATGACTTTCTTTAGCAATAAGAGCATGCACTATGCAGGTATCTGAAGTCCGTTCATTTAAAACGATAGGAAAAGTCTCCTCCATACTGATAATTTTAGCACACACTTACACAAGGCATGCAGGAGGAACAAGTGAATTCCCAAAAAGGTGGAACTAATGTAAACCACCAAAACATGCAATTCAAATAAGCCTCGTGCTCAAATACTAGCAGGTCTTAAAGGGAAACAGTCAATGTATAGTCTCTTATGCTAAATAGTCTTATTTCATGCTCTTTAAATAAATCTGTATTTCTTATTTTTTTCTCAATTTGTAACCTGATCACCATTCTAGCAATAATGAGATCCCTGGGAGTTTAAATCAAAATATTTCTTGTTACTAATTTTGAGAGCTGACTTTAGTCTGGCATCATTAGCAAAACACAGTATTTGTAAACAAACTGCAATTGCAGTATTTGATGCTGACTGGTGGTTTCATGGCTGTCTGTGGATCGGTTGCCCAGGCTGTGTTCCAGAGTGGGTGTGGTACTCAGTTGCTCTTTTGCTGATCAGTAACTACTTGGACCCTAAGGTTGCCTTACAGTAAAACCAGTAAGTCATTAATAATTTCCTAGGGTGTTTTACTGAAATTGGTACTCATTCTGCAGATATCCTTACATTACTTAGTCCTGGTTCATGAGGTAGATGTTACAGTCAAGAGACATGGTTAATATACCTTTAGAACTGATGGATTTATCTTCAGCAGTCCAATCAGCTGGCCTGAGCTTGTTTTGTTAGGTGACAGACTTTTCTCTAGTTTCCAGGGATGTTGTGAAGGTTTTGAATGTAGCTCAGGATTTGAGGTTCCTGAAAAATGCATTCTGAGCATTTAAAACACTATTTAAGCCTTACCATGGTAATCAAGCTGCAAATTGATCATGGGTAACCTTGATTCTAAATATATATCCCAACTGTATGAGTAAATACATGTCCTGTGCAGGAGTGACTCACAGGTTCTGAAGCTCTTAGCAAAGCACAGTTGAATCATCTAATTAGTAAAACAGTAAACAAAAATTTCAAAACTTCCATATGACTTTGGAGGGGCTAATCTTTTTCTGTGTGTTGATACACACTTTTTCATTGTTTTTGAAAATGAGGTACATCTCAAATAAAAAAACCCAAAAGATACTCTGTACACTGATTTTATCTTCTTTTGAAGAGACCTGGGATTAGGTGTACTGCAAAAGGGTAATCATTGTGAAGATAACACAGTCTCTTCTTGGTTTATAATCTGAATTTTCTGTTACAACTTATTATTTACATGCCACTTAAATTATTTTCAATGTTATATGGAAATAAAAAGCATCACTTATTTTTCCATTCCGTTTGAAATTCTTTAGTTTCCATTCTGTGTCTTCAAGTGATTTCCTGAAGCCTCAGCCTCAGCTACGATGACCACACTTGTCCCAAAACCAGAATGCAGGACACCACAACATGATGTCCTGCTGATTCAAAGAGCATATTCTGTGTTTGTGCAAGGGAAGCCAGTGAGCTGAATTATTTTAAACAGTGTTACTCAGAGGGGGACTCTTAAAGATCATCATTTTGTGCCTGAAGAGCTTCTAGAATCTTCGATGTCCCAGTGATGCCAACAGAATTGCTCCAGTGAAAGGGAGAAGGAGGGATGAGGCATCAGGATGAAAGATCTTTAAAAGTCACTTGAGATTCACTTTCCACTACATAAAAGGCTAATAGATTTCAAGATGGTATTAGTTCTCAGTCTTAAGCAAAGGCAATTCAGTAGCTGGAGTCTGTTCAGCAGTGTTGTACTGGACCTTGTGAGATATCCACTTTCCTTTTCTTCCAGTTGTTTCATACATGACCACAGCCTCTTGAACTTTTCTGACAGTGATGGGATGAAGGACAGAATACTTCCCTTCCAAGCCAAGTAATTTCTGAACAACCAAATGCTTCTTGCAGTTATAGATGGCTAAATTCTCACCATGAACCTTTTTAAGTCTTGAGCCAATTAGATGTCAAGAAAATATTGAAATTTAAGTCAATTGAAAAGCTTGAAAACAATAATAAGGTCACACATTAATTTAACTGGACACCCAAGGAGGGAATTTCATCTATTCCGTGCTTTTGCCATCAGTCACTCTACTTTGTACTTGTCTTAGTCACAGAGCTAAGAATGAAAATAATATTAGGCAATTCAGCCACATCACAGTATTTTACTTTCTGGGATTATGAATAATACACTGGAAATTTCATCCTTTAACTTCTTTGATGAATCCTGGAGATTACTTTTGATACCACCTAATTTTTGCATTAACTCATTGACGGAGTACATGTGTGTCATTTGCTGCATTCCTAGACTGACGGTAGAATCAGATCTAGTATTATATCTTGATTTTTGCTGTTTCACAAAAGTGAGAGTTGCTTCCAAAATGTATCCCTCCTTCCACATTTGAAATTTCTTCCCAACTCCCCATGCGGGCTTGTAGAGCACCATAGTGAATGTATCCAGACCTCCACTGCTGTGCCTGCAGGAGCTGTTGGGGCTAGCTCACTCCACAGCTCGGGGTTGTGCCCCCAGGTGGTGACACTCCCTGCAGTTACATTTAAATCAATAGGGTGAGTTTGATATATGCCACCCTGGGTGAATATTTTGTTATGTGTGGCCTGGGAATACTCAGAAATGCCTGATCCTCTGTGTGTAGAGGGAAGAGGGGAGGAGGTGGGGTGAAGGGGTGAGAGGGGTGAAGCGGGCGGGGGGACAGGTAAAGCCTGTGTATTCCTCAGAGTCTTTTACCAGTTGATTGCACAAGGCAGATGTTTGGCTCTTTCTGGAGATCAGCACCATTTTAGATTTCTTGGACTCAGCATTTGTGACCACTAAAATCACTAGTTTCCTTTGAAGGAATGCCCTTTCCAAGGACATTGTGACATGGAGGAAATTTACAACTTCGAAATCATAGAGGAGTCCAGCTTTATGATACAGCATATACATATAACCTGTGTTATGTACATTACAGATTTCTGAAATATTATTTATACTAATCTATCATTGAGGCTATAGAACAAATTTATGACTAGAGAGCTTACTTCCTGAAAATGTTTACACAGATTACTTCAGTAGAGAATTTCATCTGCTGTTTTTTGGAAAAGTTTTAACTCCTTTTTTTGTTTATTGAAGTAAAGGCTAATGCAGCCATTTCTAATTCATACCAATAAAGTATCTTTACATTTTTGCACGCCATAATGTATTCTCTCTCTTTTTTTCTTCTGTGTGCCTGTGTCTCAATACAAAATACCTAACTCATAAAGCCTGGGTTAATTATTAGAGGCTTTGTTTTAGTTTGCCCAGAAACCAATGAGACTTTGGAGTACTGTGTACAATATTCAGCACTATTTGTATTGTCAGACAAGAAGGTTTATCAGTCAAAGAGTGAAAAAATTTCCACAACAATGGAACTGTGGCTTCTGTACTGTGGCATTACAAACTATTTCTCAAAAAGCTCTGTGGAAACACTGTAGTAAAAAAACTGTTGCTGACAATATTGACTGTGAAATTACATCTTGAAGCAGTAAATTATCAGGCTATATTGTAGACCAATTTTAGAATGGCTAATCAAAGCCAGTAATTTTTCTATTTATTGTGAAAATTGGTAGTGGTTAGATCTAATGAAGGCTGGTGATAGACACTCACTGTCCTAATTTCCCGCTTCATCAGAGCGTGTAACTGAAGTGAAGACTGACATCTTCGTCACCAGTTTTGGGCCTGTTTCAGACCATGATATGGTAAGTCATGCCCTGTATTTCTACAGCATTCATTTTCTCTTGTCTTTTTAATTTGGAGGATGAAAGATCTATGAAATAACTTCTTTACCCCTTTTAAGGCTGGGCTTCCTTAAAGCCCATGATCCAAAAATGCTGTCATCTTTTATATGCCACCATTCCTGCAAGTTGGGACTGCATTTAAGTGCCCTGAAATTAGCAGCCTTGGTGATTTTAATAATGTGTTTTAACAGACTTTCTATTTGCTACATAATAGATTATGAAATGCATTAGAGTTTGGATCTGTATTCTTCTGGGGGTGATTGCTCAGGTCCTTGCTGGCACATCACTGAACCAATTTGCCAAGAAAGATCATCATCTTAAAACACAATCAATGCTTACGGCAACAGTGTGACATCTGTACAGTCTAACCTGTATTTTTATATTAAAAGCTACTGATCAGTGGGAAGTGACTTTCCTAGATCTTGGCTGCTGAAAGAGAAGAGAAGATTAATGAGAGACTTAGTGCCACTTCTTTGTGGAATGAATATTAAAATCAAATTGCTAGATAACTGCAAGGGATGGAGAGGTTCAGAAAACTGAATGAAGACGTTGTGAGCCTTGGTCTTAAGAGATATTAAAAGTTGTGTAGAAATATGGATAAGGTACTTAAAATTTTGCATATAAATGAGTTCTGCAATAGTAGATTGCTGTTGCCAGGGAAAGCATGGTCTGCAGCCACCAGTTATTGCTGGATCCTGTATTAGGAGGAGTGCTGGAAACATCCTCATTAATTTAAATGAAGAAATTAAAACAGTTCAGCCCTGCACCTGGCTACATTTAGCTAAATATATTAACAGAAAGAAAGATTGGAGAAAAAAAAAACAGAGACAAAAAATTATTACTGGTAAGGAAACATTTCTGACTACAGAATTGGCAATTGTTTAATTTGAACTACAACTACAGATCTTAAACACCAGGTTATTACAAGTTTCTGACTACTCAAAACTGTGTTAAGGAATGTAGTAACAGAGAAAGTAACTTTTACAAGATAGTTTATTTTTCTAAGTGAACTTTATGAAAATACACCATTTTCTTGATTGCTTGAAAAACAGCATTTTTAAAACTATAGTCAAATTTATAAGTGCAACTGATACCATGGTATTTAAATGAGAAAGAATAGCTTGGGCAGCACAGTTTGTGACCAGTCATTCTGCTTAGACCTACAACAGAAGGGTAATACAGGGAGATGGTGCTCTGCCTCCTCAGCACATATATATATATAATGAAGAACAATTAGAAAAGTTCATTCAATGACTTCTGCTTTTTTATTCTGTGATAATCTTGTGAAATTAAAATGTCTACTTATTACTCTAAATTATACATTAAAAGAGAAGGAATTCCTTGGATTTAAGATGGGTAGAAACCACTGACATCCACTATTTATATTCTGGTAATTGGTTCATCAAAACACTTCATCTTTCCTGACCATTTCAGTCTCAAAATAGGAAACCAGTAACCACTGGACAAACTGAAAACTTCGAACGTAGTCATGTCACTGAAATACACATTTTCAAAACTTTAATCATCTTGAAATTAAAACTGTAGCAGCTGCAGTTCGTAACTGATCTGAGGTTGCTCCAGTTTTGCAAAGACCTCTCTTCTTGGGACAAGTCTATTATTAATTTACTGAATATTAAGGTAATTTAATGTATTGCATCATATCTGTGTGTGGGAGATGAACAAAAAAAAGTGATGAATACATGTAGGGGAATGTATTCTTTGTACTGATTAGAGTTGTTGTGTATAAACCAGCTGGTTAAACTCCTGTTTGCTTTGCTGAATCAGATTTACTAGAAAATTCTACTAATGAGTAGCAATCTAACAAACAAATAAACATGGATGCTTTCCTACGTGTAGACATAAATTTAGAGTAACTGATAGGCCTGCTGAATTACTTGGACTATTTGAGCACCTACTTTGTAGTTTCAGGTGATCTGATTATTAAGTAGAAAGTAAAGCTAATTTAACATTCCAAGGACAAACTGGTATTTATACAGGATTTGGGTTTTAAAGAAGAATAAAATGCAGAAGCTAAAAATAATCTTTCAGAATTAGGAATAAGGATATTAAAAAAAAGAATTATTGACTTCAGCTATAATTTGGTACATGAATTACTACAACACATGGGATCACTACCTACAAAAAAAAAATCACAAAAATAATTAAAGACCCATACAACATTGGCTCCTCTTTGTTAGTCAGTTAAATAGGTGAAATAATTCATCAGTCTCTTAATAAAGTGTGTGACCAAGAAACACAGAGGCAGGTGTTCATATGTTTTGAAAACTCAGGAATTAACAGAAAAGTATTTCATGTAAAACTCCCACTCACCTCCCGTAAAAAGTAATGCATGTGCAGCCTACTCGTGTTAAATTCCTTGCTTAAGGAACTAAGTGTGAACAGAGACAGAAAGACAAAATGAAGAGCCTATCAGATTATAAAGTTTATATTAATTTCAGCACACATTTAGTGCAAAGTCCTCTGTGCCTACTACAGTTGGCTTTAGGCACCGGCCCTGAGGCTCCCCGGCTTTGCTCCGCTGGGCAGGTTCACAGCCAGTGCGTTCGGAGGCGTTTAGTCACCGGGAGGCCCCACAAGCAGCTGTTTTGGCCCGAGGGGACGATGTGTGAGCCCGGGACTGACGGCTGGGACTGGCAATGAGCTATTCCAGCTGACACGGCGCGCTATGAAACCACAGCCACAGTGAGCCATTGGCACACCCAGACCATCTGTTTGCAGGAATCCAAAGGCACTCACAGAGACAGTAGCTCCATATATCAGGGAGTACATGGTGTTTCTACCCACTCTCAGTACAATCTTTTAAAAGCAGCATAGACATAACCTGCTATTCTATGAAGAGAATGTCTTGGCTTGTTCTTATGAATAAAGTTACACAGGAGAAATGTACTTTTTAAAATAAAATAATCTTTTTTTGGAAGAACTTTTGCAGTTTTTCAGGCATATTCTGTTGATTAAATTGATCAACAGATTCCTGGCTATTCTCACACAACTGTCACTTTTGTGGCATTTTTCATGTATATTATTTGGAATAAGAAGTATTTTAAAATTAACTTTTCATAAAGACAGAATTTTTTTTTATAGTAAACCTTCATTCCTCCTTATTCTGTACTATAAGCTTTTCGGGATTATGTGTTC
Source organism: Scytalopus superciliaris (assembly GCA_013400415.1). Taxonomy (NCBI): domain Eukaryota; kingdom Metazoa; phylum Chordata; class Aves; order Passeriformes; family Rhinocryptidae; genus Scytalopus; species Scytalopus superciliaris. The sequence goes on from VXBX01001047.1 coordinate 977,344, forward strand.
CTGTACAGCACCTCATGTAGACCACAGAGTGGTATACCCTGTGAATAAACAATCTCCAGGGAGAGATATTAGATGAGTCAATTAGAGAACATTTAAGTCAAAGTGTTAAAACTATTCAATACCATATAATTTATCACAAGTGTAGATGGGAATCTGTTGGGGTATTTTTATTTTTCACCTGCACACTATGGAATGAAGTCTCCACTGTGAAGAATTTATTCTGAATTTCGCCTCACTCATATGTCTGCACACAGGCCACTGCTATTGTACATGGTTTAGAGACAATCCTTCTGTTCCCTTGATCTATATGCCTCCCTCCTACAGAAGAAAACCCTAAGCAGAGTATCTGATGACTCTACCTTAAAGATCCGCTGTCTGTCAGGATTCATTTGAGGAGAATTAGTGTCCATACTAAAGTGGGTAGTGAAAGCTGAAGAGTTGAGATACCTCAGCCAAAATTAATTCATCCTATATGGTGCAATGGCCTGGGATAGAGAAAGATTCAGTGGCATGACCTGTCAGCTGTGTTTTAATTAAATTTTATCTCATACTATAAGGTCCCTTATCAAATCTATCAGACTCCTTGTTCTTTTTCAGCATAAGGACCTTATGCTGATATAAAGTGAAGAGCCAGACTCCCTTCTCTCAACCTGTACCACCTCCCACTCACCTCCTTCTTTGCAGTTGAAAGAGAAAAGGGTATGGCTGATGTCACTTTCTGGGCATGTCTTTTACCTTTCCCACGTGTGTAGGAGGAAATTTTCTTTGGTGCTAGTAAAACATGGAGGAAATCCTATATTGTAATGACAGATACTGTCTTTTATACCTCCTTCTCTCTTACTCTGCTGCACACCTGGTACAAGATTTTGTTCATAATTCAACCTAAGGCCATGACCAAGCAAAGTTCTGGAGTGAGTAATTGTTTTTAAATGCACAACTGCTGTCACTGAAGCTGAACAAATTCAGGCTTTAGCTGTTTGCTGAGCACGTGATTAGAAAAAAATGGAAATACAATTAAGTATGCACCAAAAAGATTCACAGGTCTACGGTGTAAATAAAACACAATTAAATTTAAAAAAAAAAAAAAAAGAAAAAAACAAAACCAAAAACAAACAAACAAAAAAAACCCACCAACAAAACCACCAAACCAAACAAACCCAAAGTAAGAACATCCCATGGAACTACAACATTTCCATGTCAACAAGAAATTCATTCAGGCCTTTCATGCCCTAAAAGAAGGAAAACCACATCGCTGATAAGAATCACAATTCTTTCTTGCTAATCGGTGCACAAGGACTAAACAGCTCACTACTTCTTATGTTGGATGAAGTGTTGCTGTTTGTTAAAACAAAAAACAGGAAGTTTTTCATATTTTCACCCAACATACATCTGTATTTTTTGAATAATAGTCCAACATCTCTATCTTAGTTTCATCCTCTCCCTCTTAAATTTGTTCTTGTTGCCTTGTAACAAATATTTCATTTCCTAGTGAGCATTTGCTATTTTGATTCTCCCAATGTACACTGAGGCAGCCAGTGCTTCTCTTCCCCACTGGCCCAGTCCTCAGGCAGTCAGTCAAGCTCTAAGTCCTGGCCTAAAGCTGTCCTCAGCTTGTGCTCTCTGTAGTCCAGCAGTTTACCCCAACAAATCATTCCAATCTCATCCATCAGACCACTTAATTTTAATGAACTGTGAACTTTTTGTAGGTTGCTTACATATCTATGCTAATGAGACACTTCGAACAAAAGGCTGTAGTAAAACCCTGTCTCACCAGGCTTGTTTTATTCTGAGACAAGCCTTCCTGTACCACACATACTGGCCACCCAGATGCAGCTTCAATTACAGTTTTGTGGAAGGTGAAGAACAAGTAAATTATTTTGTTTCCACTCTATTATATCTCAAACTCTTGTGTAACTTTTGAAATACTATTCTCCCTAACATTTATTCTGTTGAACACAGTAATTATATTGTAACTGTTTAATAACCAGCTTCCGGTACATTGTAAGTAATACAGAGAGTAAGTGTTCTGATAATTACTACTTTCATTAATAGTCATCTTGCTTCTAGGGAACGGTAAGAACATACTTTTCAAGTACTCATATTGCAACATATGACATCATAAGTGTTTCCCTTTTTTCTGAATTGATGTAGGAATACACTATAGATGTATTTTTCCGTCAAAGCTGGAAAGATGAGAGATTAAAATTCAAAGGACCTATGACTGTTCTTCGGTTAAATAATTTAATGGCCAGCAAAATTTGGACACCTGATACCTTTTTCCACAATGGAAAGAAGTCAGTGGCTCATAACATGACAATGCCAAATAAACTATTACGAATTACAGAGGATGGGACATTGCTATACACAATGAGGTGAGCCCTAAAATATTACATCCTTCGTTTGGTTTGACAATTTAACTTGTAAAAGCATATTTTCCAAACAGGAAACACGTTCCTTTTCAAGCATAATTTGATTCCTGCTTAGTAATTATTTTCACAATAGGCCGTGGAATGGTGGACACAGCCATTTGCAGTTTATTTTTTCCCTCCTATGTACAGTCTCTGGATGTGTCTTAATGCTTGATTTTAAAAGGTTTCTTACAGTATTAGGAATCCATCAGTTTGCATAGGGCCTTGATTTGGCATTGCTTTCAAGGATTCCATCACCAAGTAGAATAAAGCCTGGAAGTTTAATATAATCTGTACTTCTAGACTGTGTAAAGGGTCTTTAATCTTTTGATCCCATAGGAAGCAGATTCTAAGACCTAGCAGATGCACATTGAATTCCTCATTCTCCGTATGTCTTGTGCTTGGAAATACAAAGCATGACAGTCTAAAAATAGACATTTCTTATTCTATTCATAGCAAGAAAAACAATGGATTAAAGCATTTGGAAAGTTAGGACAATAAATTATTTTCGTACTCTTATTGGAAATACATTATTCTCTTCATGGATAACTGAACTTTAGCTATCCAGTTGTCAGAGGAGTTGAATAAATCCATTTGAAATAATGATGATACACAGTCATGGGAACATTCTGGATTAAAAGACTACAAATTAAAGAATGAAAAAAATGGTATGTTGTCTCTACAGAGCTGCACACCCCCTCTTTACATCTCCCATGGAATCAAACAAGGTATGAAAGGATTCTGTTGACTTCAAGTCAAGATGGATACCTTAGTACATGGATGAACACTCAGTTTTAACAATTTTAAAGGTGTTTTTAAAATCAGTACAAACATTTGGAGAAGCCAAAGTCTCCAGGCTTTTTGGATGTTCATTTGTTGTGCAACATCTTTCAAGACTGCCCAGGTTAAAGTAGAATCTGCTTGGCTGGTAGTTACACAAGTCTAGGTCAATTTTTGTTGTCTTTCTAAATGCTTGGCTATTAGGGATTTAATCCACAGGAACACCATCTTGGCAGCACATTATTCATGTATGTCTCTTTTTTTGACCATAACCATTTCTATTTCCTCCCCTTTGCAAGTGCCTTAATGCAATTTTCTGCCTCGTATTCAAGTATTACTGTTCATTCCTTGCTGATGTGTGGTATGTGACTGTTTGTAGTTTATTTCGTCTCTGTTTGCACCCAAGCTGATAGCAATGAAATTATTTCAGCAAATGTCTGAGCATCCAGAGTGGGCCAATTTAATGATGGCAGCAAGGAAGCTGTTTCAGCTGCTAATAGACTTTAACCCTCAGCCTAGTGAGAAGCCTGAGCATGTCTGATGTGTGAAGCAGGGCAGAGGGGCAATGCCAGTCCCACCAGTGTGTCTGCACATCAGCACCCCCAGGCAGACAACTCAGGCCAGTTCTAACCACTGATTAATCACATAGCAGATGTTACACTATACTTATTCTATGTGTCTTTATAGAAGTCTATTTGCTATTTCTGTGAAACTAGAATAAATGTGTCCTTTTGCTCATTAATCCATTATAGATTGACTGTGAGAGCAGAATGTCCAATGCATTTAGAAGACTTTCCTATGGATGCACATGCTTGCCCCTTGAAATTTGGAAGCTGTAAGTTTATTTTAAATTGAGGTTTCTCCCTTTCTAGGCCACGTTAAAAGAATATTTTGCAACTGAGAAAACCTCAAGGTTTTAATCTTTTGTATTTGTCACTTTTGTCAGGATTGTATTTTTATTCTTATGTATATATGTATTATAATGAACCTCTTTTGTGTATCTTAAATATCCTACAGTGTCATACCTGGAATTTCGCAAAAAGTGCAAATGACAGTGTTCTAAGCATCTAGGAAAGTACATGGTCACATAGAAAATGTTGTTAATCTTATGGTTGCTTTATTTTGGTAAGACCCAAAACCAATGTTAGAGAAAAGTAAAACATACTGTGGGTAGCTAAATTAATTTGGGTGAAAACAGGTCCACTACCACAGTCTGGGTATGTTTAGAACAAAATTATTCCTAGGATTGTAAGATACTTATTACACTCATGCAACATTTCTGGAAGTGAAAAATCTCAGAAATCTCCAAATAGTCTTATACTTGCAGCATATGTAACCCTAGATTGGAGGGGTTATTGGACAAAATGTAGTGCGATTGATATCAGTGTAGTAAGTGACAAAACTTTTACTAAGTTGAGACTTTGCCCCAAAACTTCAGTTTGAATAGTAACCAACCTGACACTTAATTAAACATAATATTTTTAAAACGTAAATATAGTGCCCCCCTTCAATTTTTAAAGTATAAACAAAACAAACCAAAAGCAAAAGTGAAGAGCTGATTGACTCTACTTGGTTCAGTACAAACAAGAAAGTTAAAATGTATCGAAGATGTAATCGCGTACAATTTGTTTCCTCCACGGCCACTTTTTTCTAGCAGAAATGGGTCGTTTCACTGATAATGGGTACTTGGTGCCTTGATCAATTTTAAAAGTCAACAAACGGAACACCCAATTCATTCTTCACACGGTACCCGACAGAGTGATAATTTACTTTGGCCGGAATAGCTCTGTTTACCACGTGACAGGACTGATGTTTTGTCTTTAAAGATCTGATAGCCTCCTAGATAAGATTTGCAGAACAAAAAGCTCATACAGCCTTGGAGTATAAATGACAAGAAGAGTTTACTCCTGGAATGTTAAGTTTTCTTGGAGCACTTCCAATACATCCTTCCAAAACTCCTGTGATCCAGAAGGGGAGAGGGGGAAGCCTCAGCCAGCTCATAACAGAGCAAAGAGCTGCCCTGAGTTTCTGTCTAATGACAGGAGATCTGGGCATCCCAGAGCCTACGGAGATCAGGAGTGGTCTCAGAATCGACTTGCTTTTGTTGTGCACGTTGAAGTGTCCCTGGGGACAGCTGGAGCTGGGCAGGGGGAACGTGGCCAATCATGCATAAAACGTGCTAATGACAAGTTAAACCGTGAACGGTTTTTGAACAAATGTGAACTTCTAGGCTGAATTTTAGAGATTCGGTAAGACAGCTATCACCACACTTGTGCATCACTGAGCCACAGCCTAAACACCAGAGCTTCCCTAGTGGTAACAATATTTCCCATTCTTTTCCTACATCGAGTTCTTTCTGGCCCAGTGTCCCAGATTAGTGTACTCTTGGTTCACAAAGTGCATGGCTGTCCAGATTACGAAGGATTTTGCCTCAATGAAATGACTTAAGATTTTGCAGAAATTATTAACAAGAAGGGATAGACAACACAGATTTGCATACAAGTCCAGAACCACACTACGAGGTAAAAACAAGATAGCAGACAGACATGCAAGTGTATCTACATATCTTTTGTATCTAAAGTGGTTTCTTTTTCATCCTCTAAAAAATATTATTATAACGTACATAATTTTCTTAATTGAACAAAAAAATCAGTGATATTTCCGATGGAAAGACCATTCTAACACTCCAGTCAGAGGCGGTAACTGACATTTTAAGCTCAGTACAGCTGTGGTCTGTCATGTTTTACAGGCTTTTTTCATTGCTTTTTTCATTACTTTTTTGTTTTGGACACTGCCTGCCTATCATGTCCTAAATGGGGCCTAGAAAACCAGCTAACCCCAAAGTCTGGAAAGGACCATGAGACAAAATCAAGGAATTTTCAGAGAAACTTTGCAGTCACCTATTAAGTTCAGGTGAGCTTCTAATCTGGGATCCTCACAGGGAGGAGTTTCTTCTGTAACATGGTTTTAACTGCAAACACTGCATGAGGAATTCACTGTCCAACAGCTGGACTTCTCCCCTCCTTCTCAACAGATTACGTGTCATAACTATCAAGGTATAAAATATTTCTCTCAATATTTAGTTATTGAAATAAATACAAATATCTCCCATAAGACAAATGGCTGGACCCAAGCAAGATATGAAAATGGGACTGTTACAGATAGAAAAAGAACAGTTCTTGTATTTCATTGCCACTTTTAAAGTGAGAATCATATTCAAATACATTTGGGACATTTCTGTTCAACAACTAAAGCAATTAATTACAATTATCTTAATGGACTGGAAAATTTACCAAAAAAGGCAATTCATTGTGACAAAAACCATGCTTTAAGGGCAGACTACAATATTACACTTAGTAGCTCCCCAAGGTAGCGTTTGCCTAGCTCCATTTGTTTTTGGTTAAACGGGATAAGAGGTTTTTTTACGTTCTCCACTTAACCACTTGTTGGAGCTGGATTCCTAAAAGCTTCCCACTGAAGCAGCTGCACATCTCCTGTGGACTCTACCTGTACTGTAAAGCCCGATGAATGTTTGACCCAGCTCCAAGGCTAAAGTGGTTTGACAAAGAGCAGCTTAAGCTAGAGGTTATTCCAGTATAAATTCAATGTGACAAATGCTAAAGAAAATTTGGAACAACAAAATGCCATATGCTGGCAGAACAAAATCAGAAAGGCAGATGCTCTCCTCAACTCTTACCACAAACATCAGATTGTCAGTTTAAAACAACGGCCAGTCTGGAAACCAGCAGTGACAGGAACAAAAGGCTGTGCTGGAGTTTATGCAATGAATTGGTTGTTGAGGAGAGAAGCTGAATAGAGCGCCCAGTCTGGCAGGTACAGGGCAGGGCAGGCTCATTTCCAGCACTGATGAGTGTACTCCCTTCCCTCAAATCCAATCCAGAGGTTCTCAGCAGTTTAGAAAACCAGTCATCTCTCTTCCATCTAATTTCATACTCCAGAATAAATGCTTGAAAATGAATATTACTATTGTCACTCTTTCTTTATGTGACTAGATTAGCAAGTCAATCCCTGTGTTTACTGTGGCTGTTATTTTTAAAGTCAGAATTATTAAGGTGTAGATTTGCATTTACCATTGATTCCAAAAACATATTCCAGAATATGTTACAGTGCTGGGGGAATGTGAACTCTGAGGATAAAAGAGCCCTTCAGCTTCAATAATGCAGAATCAAATGCCATGCAATTAATTTACCAGGACACTCCATCCAATACCACCTCTTCAATTACTAACTGTTATCTCTTACACTGATAAAGTTGTTAGCTCACAAATGAGGTCAAATGAATCACATTCTCCCTTTCCTTTCCTGCTTGCCAGTCTGACAAAAGGGAAAATTTTGTCTTGTAGTTGGGATTCTACTGTTATTTTGGATGCCCTAAGGTGTCCCACCTGGCTTCCACCTGCCATGGTGGGTGCAAGTTTGATGTAGGTTCTGATCACACATTCAGTCCCAATCGTGTCTTTGGATACTCTTAGGTATAAAAATTACACGAGATGCCTCCATGTAGTCAGCTAACTCTCACCCTAACTGCTTAGAGTGAGAGCTGCTGGACTCTAGACTGCACAAAATGACAGAAAAATTTTACTAAGATTAAATATATTTATTTGTAGTTTGATTCTTGAAATAACATGAATAACACTACAAATCCCCTCAATGGCACATGTAGATGCTAATGAAGTCTCTCTGTAACATGCCAGACTGCTCACTCAGATAAATGTGAACTTGAGTGTGAGGATCTCTCAGAAATAACCAAAGCAAAAAAAAAAAAAAANAATTTTTTTAAAATTGCATCATTGTGATTTAAACTCACTCCAGCCTAGGCAGCCTCAGAAATGTCTGCTAGGCCTGTTGGCCTGTTTTCCAGCAGGGACAGTGTGACGAGGGGGTAACCAGATGGAGAGCTGGAACCAGGCCCATGGTGAGGAGATCACTGAAGCCACTCTGAGAAGGACTTACTGTCTTACAGTGGACCGGACAATATCACACTAAGAAAAATTGAAAAGTCTGGGGCTCATCTTTTTTGTCCATAGTTAAAAGTTCTAAAAAGGGTTTGGAGCCCTTGCATGCTCATGGAATTCCACATCTCACTCTGGCATCTGGTACATTCGTATAGGTAGCAGTTACATAAGAGAGGGAAATATTTTCATGTCATTGACAACTAACCTTGATCCAGTCCTCCAGCAGATATATATCTAATCTTCATATGGATAGACCTGTAAAATCAATTCTATTTCCAACTGATAAATTTCAGTAAGTTAGTTTTGGGTTTCCATGGATAATTAAAGAGAACTTAATATTCAAACTACTGTGCAAAACATTGTTCTGATAAAGTCATAAGGCAATAAAAGGTGAAAAGCTGAAATGCAATGTATTTCTTTTAAATTAGATGCTTATACCAGAGCAGAAGTTGTGTATGAATGGACACGGGAACCAGCAAGGTCAGTGGTGGTGGCTGAAGATGGCTCTCGATTGAACCAGTATGATCTGCTTGGACAAACGGTGGACTCTGGAATTGTGCAGTCCAGTACAGGTCTGTGGAAGAGGTGTTTTTGGAAAGAGTCATATTTAATTGACAAAACATATTTCAGAGCAGGAGAAAAAAATACAGAGATGTAGGAGGAGAGATAAATTGCAATACGTGAGCTTCAGATTAGGAAATCATGACTCTGAGAAGTTAACCTATCCTGGGATTATATTCCTACTTCAACTGGTGGCTAAAATGTTTGAACAATTAAAAAGCTTCCTACAGTGTCAGATCTAGCCAGAAAAAACAGTAATTTACATTATAAAGAAGCGCTCCTCTTGTCCTTATTATATTATCTGCTTACTGTATAAGCTTATAAAAATAGTGTAAGAATATGAATCCTCACAGATCCTGGGGGCAGTGAAGTTGCTAAAAGCAAGTATCTAATTTCTCAAGGAGGTATTTAGAGAATGAAAAAATTGTGTCATCAAATTAAAAACCATCTGGAACATCCAAACAGGATTTAGCATGATGCTAGCATCAGCTTCAACTACAAAAGTATTAATGACGTATGGAAATGCAGCCAACGTTTATATATCATGTACTTGTAATCTTGAAGCTGGCTAAAACTCTTTGTTTTTTCATTTTGTGGTATTTGTTTCAAGATGCAATTTTTTACATTTATTTTCTAATAATTTGAATGGGGCATGAAGACCTAAATGCAGTAGGAAACTGAGCATTGGACATGAATGAGAATTCTGTTGACCAGACTGACTGTTCAATGGGCAGTACTGCTTTAGGAAAAGTGGTTGTATTGCTTTGAACACACAACCCTGTGAGTTGTAGAGAAGTACATTTATACCTGCATAAACGTTACATTTCCTAATGTGTTATTGATAAAGTCAATGAACATTTCAGGAAAAGTGAGTCACTTTGAGTGAATTTGTGTCTGAATTTTTTGTTTAGCTTACCAAAATATATTCATGTGCTCTATTAAACTATGAAAATTTCTCATAGACAAGTTTCCAGGTTACTGTTGGGAAGCTTCTGTGTCGTTGATATAATCATAACAGAAGGAAGTGGGATGACAGTAATAAGGATTTTGCTTAGGAACAGTACCAACACAACTGCTCCCATAGATTCACTGCTGTCATTGCTGAGCACAGAGGCTTTTATCAGGCATCTGAAATGCAGAAAACCCTTGGTCTGGCCACAGCTAGAAATGTTGCCATTAACTTTTCTGGAGCCAGTAATTCATCCCGGTTGTCCTTCACTGAAAAGTCAGTAGGATTTGAGGAGAATTGTGCGGATCTCTTTGCTCTTTCTGTCCTGAAGCTGCCTGCTCAGAGACCTGTGTGGCTGCCCTTTGCACTCACAGCCAGCTCTCTGCTTGCTCCATGCATTATAGGGGTGGCAGGATAATCGGAAAAGACTCACAAGCCTGGGAACATATCTAAACCAAACAGAGATACCAGATACAGTTCAGGGTAATTAGATAGTAAAGTGAGAAGCACCCCATAAGTAGTCAAGAAAGGCAGATAAGAGGTTTTCAAACAGAACTGAAACGTAAGATTTCATTATGCATTTCCGTGAAGAAACAAAAAAGTTTTTGTTTAGCCCATGCTATTTGAAAGGTTTGAATTCTTCCTCCTTTTTCTGCCTGAAGAAACTCTTTACCATTCCTGTCAATAAAGCTAAATACAGTATAGTTAAGATATAAAATATGCTGAAATGAAAGTGCTATTGTCCAGATGCTAAAAACCAGTACAAAGAACTAAATGCAATGGTTATCAAGACTAAAAACAATCCCATTATAGAATCTTTTTAGTGCCAAATTTAAAATTCTTTTTAGTTACTACCTGTTAAGAGTATACAGTGGTGAAAGAAAGATATTTATTGCTTACAAATTCAATGTCTCAAAGAAAAATTCTTCTTTGGAAAGGAAAATGCTTTACCCTCCCCAAAATAATGGTGAGGATCAGAAGTGGTTAATAATCCCTTTTCTCCCTGTTGAGGTAGGTGAGCAGCAGTCTCAACAGAAACTTCCAGCATGTCTTTGTCTTCTGATCATCTCTGCTTTAAGATATGAAATACGTAATAAAAATTATGAAATTCCTCCCGACTTTCAGAGTCATGAATAATGACTCATCTTACAAAATGACAAAAGGAATGGAAGATAATCTTCACTTAAGAGTTCCAGCAACTTTATTAGGCCAGAAAATTAAGCTCTTTTGCAGCTGGTTCTGTGGATCATTAGAGGAATCTACACCATTTTTGGCAATTTTAAGATGATATTTTTAGTTTCCTGGAATTCTAGATATTTATTTTCTCAATGATTTGGGTGTAGCTGAGTTACTCTAAACATTCTCAGAACTCTTAAATGGTTTGATGGCTCCATAAAGTCCTTTTTTTTTTTTTTTTCTCTTTAATTTCTTCCTTGGCTACTAGGCTATCTGCTATCTTTATTTCTGGATATAGAACAAGATAACTACAAACACTGATTTTTTTAATGACAAGAGAATCTTGAAAGACTGAAACTGTTTTCATGGTATAGTTTATCCATCTATGCTGACAATGGAACATGTAGGTACTACAGGCTTAAAAATAGCATTCAGTAAATTAAATAATAATTATTGCTGCTGTTGTTTTGCTTGAGCAGAGTCATCCACTTTTTATTTGTATGTAAAATTTCCGTCACTCTCCAGCTACTGATTCATACTGACTCAGAAAGAGTTTAAAATGATCCTTTCTGTAAGCACCTTAACAGATGCTTGAAGGGAATTTTCTGCCACCTTAAAAACGTTGCTTTGCACTACAAACCCTCAGGATTTATACTCACAATGGTCTGGTTTATTTCTGATGCTCCGTAAATCTGCTCAGAGGATGTTGTTCTTAAGGTTTTTTTACTGAGTTACACAGCATAAGTAGTAAGTGGTAAATACTTTGTTTTAAATTAATGACAAGGAAAGCCTTACGTTTTACTTACAGTGACAGAAAAATTATTGTGATAGCTAAAACTCAGTCCCCACCTCAAACCTTGTGTCTGATGTGATGCACAGTAATCTTAGGTGTTCACCTAATAAATTTGGTTTATTAGAAATGGTTTACAGAACACTGAATAATAGGTTTAATATCACTTTACTGAATTATCAGCTGTTGTCTTCTATGGACACAGGTTAGTTTATACCACCTGCACATTTGACTCAATTATTGCAACATACTGTAGAATTAAAGGCTGTTTAAAATCTGCAGCTACAGAAGTACTGAGCAGAGGCATAAGCTCTTCAAGCACTCTGAAAATACTCAAATGTGGACACATTCAAAACATGAAGTTAATATAGATGCAGGACTCGTGTGATGACCTTTATGCTTCGTATTTTATAAGATATAAGCTGGTTTAAACTGCATGGAATAAATAAAATTATAAACAGATTCATCTGTACAACACAGTTATTTGAAGAAGACTCTGGAAATTACAGTGAAGCTAAAAAGAAATACCTTTCTTTCTAACTCCCTTGGATAGCAAAAGATAAGAGAATGTAAGACACATAAGCCATAGCTTGTGAAAGCCCAGCAATCAGACACTGTGAATACTGGCAATATGTGCTCAGGAGCTATTTGAAACTTTAGCTTGTTGGGAATTTTATGGCTGTATTACAGTGCTTTCAAAGTAGAATTACAGAGGAATTGCTGGAAAATTAGAGAGTGATCAGCAGCTGTTATGAATGTGGCCATGCTTTCAATTAAAGAAAGCCACAGAATATGAAAAAGTAAAGATGCAGCAAATAACTGGAGAGCTTTAATGACCCGCAATCATTACAATCAATCTCATCAAAGATCTACTATCTTCTGATAAATGGCTGCAGTCTATTTGTACTTTGGAGATTTAAGAGGATGGTTTTGCCTTGTAACTGAACTGTAAGGCCTTACTCTGGACCTCTGCTTCATTAATTCACTCCTCAGGGCATTACCTTTAGCTGCCTTCTAGCTCCGACCTGCTGCAGTACTTAACAGATGAGAGTAATCTCTGGCTTTTTAATTCCCTTTATGCTTTGAATCTTGTTCTCATTTTCCAGAGGTTAAAAATATGTTGATAATTTAAGCAGCTAAATAAAGCTCCAGAGTACAGTGGTATGTTCACTCTGTATTCTTAGCTTGCCATCTACAATCACTGAATTAATTCTGACATACTGTTGTGCATGTTCTATATCTGATTGCATTAAAATAGCTTCCCACGTCATATTTTAGTAGATAAAATTAAATTATTGACTCACCTAGCCAAGACTGGCACCCTTCATAAGATCATAATCTCAGGTGCAGAGGAGAAGAAGGTTGTTTCAGAGAAAGTTAAAGACAGGTGAATAAAATTCAAGTAATAATGCGCACTATACTAGTTCTGCCACTCCTATTTTTGGAAAAAAATAAAAAAAAAATAAAAAAAATTCCTTGTATATGCTTTGCTTTATCTCTCAATTTAAAATTTATTATCTTTACCACCTTTGCTACTGTCTTTTATATTGAAACAAGAGTATTGTCACATCTTATAAGAGCATGTGACATGCTCAATGTATAAGCAGTCAGTGTCTAGAAACAGTTGAGTTTTCCAATCCAGTTTAAACTCTTCCTGTCCAAGAACAGCTTTCTCTTTCCAGCTGCCTACATTTTAAAATAGAACTACAGTAATTTCACATGTCATGTCTAATCTAGACAGAAGTTTCCATTCAGTTACATGTCTACTTGTTTCATTTCTAAGATAATGTTTATTGCATAATAAGAAGACTCAATCTACGAAAAAAGAATAAAAATATATGGTTTTTCAAAATCCTTTTTCAATGATGTAAATAATGATCTGAAAATGAGCAACATTTGCTTGCTCTGACAAGAAAGGTTCATAGAATGACATATATTAACGTATTACAGTATTAAACATGTTTAGTCTTTAGTTGATATTATTAAATGTATTAACAAAATATATTCATATATGTGTATAAATACAATTCCTTTCCATTGCAATTAGAATATCTAGCTCATATATTTTTGTAGCACCTGAAGCATTAGTGCTTATGAAAATATTCTGTTTTTCTTGCATTAGTCATTTACTTCAGGAGAGAATAATCATTTACTAATGTACTAAATTAGCAGAACAGGGATATTTCATCTTCAGAGCACATAAAGCACCAACAGTAGTAATGCAGACACGATTACATCAACAATTACATCTTAAGTCTGGCCTGACTGAAACCCTTTGGGAGCCTTTCTTGATTTAGTCTTTAGATGTTTACATGGTTTTACTGTGGTGGCCTTCCATCTTCTAATAGAACAAGACCTTTCACAGGAGCTCTGAATAGCCACCAGTTAATGCAGACATTCATTCACCACTCAGCAAAGGTGAAAAGATGTAAATTTAATTAGCGTTTCCCACAACTGTGCAGTTTTGTATTATTAGTGGAACTTCAGAACCAGATTTACTAAATGTTTTCTTCAGAGCTGACCCAGTTTGATCTGAGGACTTTTTTTATAAGAGGAGTGAATATAATGAAAAATTGCTTTCTATAAAGTCCTCTCATTTGTATCTTTATAAAATCTTCAATGTTCCTGTTTTTCTTGATTTTAGGGGAATATGTTGTTATGACTACACATTTTCATTTGAAGAGGAAGATTGGTTATTTTGTCATCCAGACTTACCTGCCATGCATCATGACAGTGATTCTGTCACAGGTGTCCTTCTGGCTTAACAGAGAATCTGTTCCAGCAAGAACTGTATTTGGTAAGCAAGACCTATAAACTGCCTGGCAATCATGAGGCAAATAGATTTAAGAAGTTTTATAGTAGAACAAGTTGTGTGTAGTATGATATTGAAGAAAAGCATAAGCTTGGACATAGTGCCGTACACACGAGTTAAGATGTTTCTTTGTGAAGATGTACATCAAGAGCTTTTAAACTGATTCTAAAAGAGACCTGAAAATACCTCAAGCAATCTATTACTGCTTGAATTTTCCAAAACAATCAGATTATGAATAAAACATTTCTGCCAATAGCAATGATTTTCATGGTGGGATTATCAGGAAGGCTTTAATTGATGGGTGTTGGTAATTTGACATCCTTAGGTCCTTTGAAAATTCTTATCTTTTTTTTTCATTAATCCCTTTTGCAGGGTGCTGCTAAGGGCTTCCTGTTGCAATCTGAAACAATTTATTTTGCTCACGGTGGTGAATAGATGCACTCAACAAATGCAGTGAGAAAGCAATCTAAAGGACTCTCAGTGTATACAGCTGGTCCCTAGAGTTTAACTACTGCTTACAAATGCTTATCTTAAAATTAGAAACAAACAACTTGCATATTCTTTGGAGATATTAATCCATGTCAAGTACATATTATTTAAAAAAAAAAAAAAAACAACAAAAAAACCCAAAAAAAACCCCCAAAAACCAAACAGATGTAACAAATCTTCATTTAGGAAAATTAGAACCTGAGATTCCAGCTATGTGACCTAATCTTTTTGGTGATATTCAGATGGGACAGCTGAATGCCTGTCACAGGAGAAGGTGGAAGAACACACAGCCAAACTGGCTTTTACATTGGTTTCCCTGTCTTGGGGCACTGCAGGGCAGGATGCTTTGGGCTTTGCTGAAGAGAATTTACCTATTTATGCTGGACATAGCAAAGCTAGAGACTCCCTGTTGAGAAATGCAGACTCTGAAACTCGTGTTGAGCAAGAGCTATTTTTATTGACCTTTATTGACTCTTCACAGCTGTGCATTAGCTTCCCAATGCCTCTGGAAATAAGTCACAAGTTGCATAGCATTAGACCTCCTGAATCAAGCAGAGGCTTTATGTTGGTGTACAGATGTGCATCTACAGAATAGTGGTTTAGACCATAGAATATTAAATTTGATTTACCTAGTACTATTTAGATCAGCAACTAAAATTAGTCCTGAATTTTTAGCACCATCTTCACTGGGAACTGCTCTAGTAGGGACTTTTATGGGCTTCTATAGTCAAAGCTATTGAAATTGTAACTATTTTACTTTTTTTTTTTTTGCACACACCATTTAAAAAGAAAGTTCTGATCATCAGGTTTGAAATGCTGTACTTCATTGTCACTAGATGGAGAATGGAATTTCTTGGTCTCAATGAATAACATATAATACTGCAGTGTTCAAACTGCGGTCTTCACAGGCTAGAGAACCCACAGATTTCTCAGTTTTCCTTTTAGAAGACAGTTATTTAGTAAATAGTCTGGTATTTACTCCATCATTATGTATCAAAATAGCTTTTTCATTTCATAATGGCAGTGAAACAGAATTTCAGAACATTTTGCATGAATGCATATATATATACAGAAGCACAACTTTCATCTTTTAGTCCACTTAGTACTGCAGATAATAAAAGTTATAAATCCTGTTTTGCTACTATTAAAGAGAAACATAAGCTCACTAGTAATGAGTCAAAGACAAGATTAGGTTGTCTCTCAGGGAAGAGAAATTGCTTTGTCATTAGGCACTAATGATTCAAGTTCTTCACACTTCCCTGTAAATTCATTGTTCATTATTTGACCTATTTTAGCCACTGCTCATTTTTAATAACAGTCAGTGCAGCAAAGAGATGAACTTGCTAGACACATTCAATACATGACAGTACAGTTGTCAAGGTAACTTGTGGACATGTGATTTGATGTAAATGCCTAGTGTGCACTTGGAGATTCATTTTTCAAGCAGCTGCAGGCAAAGTGAGTTCATTACAGTCCTTGGTGCCTCTCAGGTAGGGGAAAGGTTCAGCAATAAGAAGCTCTGATAATCAGAAATGCAAATGACATTGTCATTGTTCCTACATAAAATCTTTGCTGTTTTCAGGTCATCAGTGAATAAAGGGACAGAAATCTGTAAAACCATCAATTCAAGTAAATGTAATAACACATAAATCTTAGTGCCCTTGAGTATGCCTTTGAAGGAGCATATCCCAATTACCCTGAATGAAACAACAAGTTTTTTAGTTTTCTAAGTATCCTGGAGTGGTTGCAAGAAAGAACTAAAGATCTTAAATTCTGTAGGACTATTTGCAGGGCATGAGTAAAGAGCAGTGACTATGATTCAACAAATACCAGGGAGCATAGAGTAGTATCCAGTTCACAACTCATGATATTTCCATTCCAACTTTAAAAATATTTTTCTATTACAACAATGTCAAAGAATAAAGGTATAAAAAATGTTTTGAAGATCCTGGACCTGCCACAGAACTTGAAATCTTGATATCCTCAATTAACAATTGACCCCAGGACAGGAAGTTTATAAGAATCAGGGGACTTGAGAAATGAAGGACAAAATATAGCTGCTGGTCTAAAGGCACTGAAACTGTTTGCTTTGTAGGAGTGACAACTGTGCTGACAATGACCACTCTGAGCATCAGCGCCAGGAACTCGCTGCCGAAGGTGGCCTATGCCACTGCCATGGATTGGTTCATCGCTGTGTGCTATGCCTTTGTGTTCTCTGCACTCATCGAGTTTGCAACTGTGAACTACTTCACAAAGAGGGGTTATGCCTGGGATGGCAAGAGCGTAGTTCCTGAAAAGGTAACACCACTTAACATCCATCCCAACAGCTCATAGTGTGCTGTCCTTGGGCACTGTAGGGAAAGGAGTTTAGGCCATTGGAAATTCTTATTACTTAGAACAGTAGGTAATTGCTCTAAAAGAGTTTCCTCATGTGTTCACACTCAGCATTTCTACACAAGAATTATGTAGACAATGAGCATCCAAATACTACATCTGGCATACTGGATGATACTTAGTGCTGCTAATAACAAAATACTTTACTGAGGTTTTGACTTGTGCAACTGAGCAGGAAAAAAAAGAGATGAATGTGTATTATTTAAGGGAAGGCAATTTTTTTTCTGTTTCAATACCTCAGTATAAATGTAAGAAAAAAATTCTGTGGCTGCAGTATTTAACAATTCCCAAGGTATAGTGCTCCCAAACATGAACTTGAGGAGAGCTGCTCATCATGACCAAATAAATCACGACAGGAGTTTTTCTTCCTTTCTTAGTCTATAGGAAAAATTATTTATTTAGGGAGGCATTGACAGCTCTGTTGGGGTCTGCAATCCTGATCTCTACCTCCCTGAAAGCACTAGAGAAACATTTCACTGACTGCTTTGGTCTGGTATCAGACCTGGTCTGTAAACCACAGGTATATCAAGAGATTGTTGAGGACACTTAGGGAATCAAAGAGAAGTTTCCCATTTCCTATGAGTTACCATGTCAGCTGCTTCTGTGAGTAAGCTCATTTGGTTGTTAACTTGCTTAATTGGCTATCCTGACCATTCACACACTAGAGACTCAGCAGAATAAATATTTGGTTGAGCAGATATAAGTCATCAGTTTGCAAAGATACGTTTTTAATACAGAAGTATGTACCTATATATATATATATATATATATATATATATTGGCTATTTTAGTTGCATAAGTCAGTGAAAAAACCAAATTATGTTAGGACATTTACACAATGTCAACTAATACAAAAATATTGTAGAACAAATGAGTGAAGTAACAAAGCAAACATAGTAATGAGCTGCACAGCTGCTGGTGAATACTGTGTTTTCAGTTATTGATGATACTTTCATTGAAAATAATTTTTTGGTTCTTTGTTCTCCTGTCTTCATGATATTTGGCATAAAAAATGAACTGTATTAATAGAACTTAATCCTTAAATATTAAATATTGCCTTGCTAATATATGCTGCCTCGTAACAGTTACTATAATCAGTCATTTCATTTGTTTCAAAGAAAATTACATTTTCAAAAAACCACACACAGTAAATAGTGTTGACAATATTGGAAGATTTGTGGCTTTGCATTTCTCAGCAGGTAAGGGGTTTTATGTGTTCGATTTAAGCCAGCAGAAACATGCTGGTGCCTGGTGATGTGCCTCGTCTGCAGCCCTAAGGGAAGGCCGGCAAGGCAGGATCCTGGGGAATGGAGCAGCACAGCTTAATCAAATTTAGAGCTCCAATTAGCTAGCATATTGCTTTTTCAGTTGAATTTGACATGAAATATTAAGACCCAGACTGGTGTCAGGGTTTTCTGTGGATCAGATTTCTCATGACTTTTAAATCTGTAGAAAGGGTTTCAATTGAGACTCCTGTGAAGCAGCTCTTTGCCTGCTGAATGTATTGCTGCTCAGCAGAGTACCTAACTGAAAAGCAAACAGCACTGGCTTTGTGCTCAGCAGGTCTGGTAGCAGCCACCCCACTTGGGAGAAAAAAACCGGACAGATAACTACATATAAAAAAAGTATTTCTGATACTGCTTTTTTTCTTCTCTGAGTAGTTTTTTCAACCTGTTTGTTCCTCCTATTCTAAGAAAATATGAAGCTTTTTCTTAGCATTAAGCTAAGAATTTTATTGCCATCAACTAAAGAAAATCTACATCAGAATCATTAGGTGAATCCCTTTCCTTACTGAGTAGCAGAACTTTAGCATTTGAGCCTTCATCTCCTTCCCAGATGCAGCTCCAAGTCAAGCGTTCATGGGTCTCTCCCCACTTGCCCTGATGCTTTTGCAGCTTCCCTTCCTGTTCCCCCAGGAGCCTTTCTGCTCCCTGAAACATTCACCTCTTGAACAGGAATGTTTTATCAAAACTCCACTGTTGGGAATCCCCTTCCATGGGACAGCTGCATCTTGAAAACAGAGAATTCTATTTGCTGTCTTATGACATGACATAATAAACTACATTCTGCTGATATTTTCTCTTTAACTGTATTTATTCCCCCCTTCCAAGAGGATAAAATGGATAACATTTGGCTTTTCTTTTTTGTGGCAAATACTGCCTAAACATTTTCTAAGCTCTGGGGATTTTTTTTTTGTTTGTTTTTGTTTTGTTTTGTTTTTTGTTTGTTTATTTTGTTTGCTTTTGTTTTGATTTTTTGTTTGTTTTGTTTTGTTTGGGGTTTGTTTTGTTTGCTTTTGTTTTGTTTTGTTTGTTTGGTTGGTTTTGTTTGTTTTGTTTTGTTTTGTTTGTTTGTTTGGGGGGGGGTTTGTTGTTGTTATCTAGTTGGTTCTTTTTTTTCTCCTAATTGGAGGAAACTGGAGCAATGATGCTTTTCTTTGCACCTCCTCAATGACCCATTACATCTCTCTTCTGTGTTTCTCCTGGGGCAGTGACTGGAGATAAGGTTTAGTCTGCTTGCACCTGGGACTGGTGAATTCCAACTGGTAGCCCAGATATCAAAATTTAATTTTTTCCCTACAACTAGATCCCAGATGTAGAATACTAGAAAATATAAGGATCCAGGGAAAAATAAGTTCAAATAAGTTAAATAAGTCCTTCTCCACTAAAAGATATTCAATGCATTCTTGCTTTAGCAATGTAAGCAGGCAGGTGCAAAAATCATACAGACATTTAAGTTCTTGTATGTGGAATGACATTTCAGCCATTATGATCCAACTGTAACATTCAACCAAGAACATGAAATTCCTAATCCATAATGCATGTGCCTTTGGAGTAAACTGTTAGTGACTGGAATACTGGCAGCTTTGCATTTTATTAAATAATCCACTCTTAGTTCATGGTGACATCATAATTTATTAATGTATGAATTATGTCAGAACTCATCACATTATTTATCTTAATATTGGAAAGCTGCATTAAGAACTTGGATGTTTTGTAAAGTTTTGTCCTGGTCAAGTGCAGTTGCTTAGGGGAATATTGAACTATAAGTGGTTTGTTACTGCTGATTACCATTAAAGGTAGTTTTGTCAGGGAGTTTAGCTATCAGTTCTCATTAAAGTTTATCCATAATCTAATTTGGTTTAACTAATACGCATAACACAAATGGTTTTGTCTTTTTTGTCAATTTTGCATGAGTCATGTATTCAGAACTAACTTCTCTCTTATGGCTTATTACACTTTTTGGCATGAATTCAATTAATTGCAAATTTTTATAGTGCTTTTCCATAATTGTATCTGTTGAGAAGATAATGAGAATAAAACACTTTCTTCTTTCTTCAGCCAAAGAAAGTGAAGGATCCTCTCATTAAGAAAAACAACACATACACAGCTGCAGCTACGAGCTACACCCCTAATATTGCAAGGGACCCTGGGCTGGCAACCATTGCTAAAAGTGCAACGATTGAGCCCAAAGAAGTTAAACCAGAAACAAAACCTGCAGAACCCAAGAAAACTTTTAACAGCGTCAGTAAAATTGACCGACTATCAAGAATAGCCTTCCCATTGCTTTTTGGAATCTTTAACTTAGTCTACTGGGCTACCTATTTAAACCGGGAGCCCCAGCTGAAGGTTCAAACTCCCCATCAATAACTTCATTTATTCCTATAGTTCTGTTTTGTCTTTTGCTCTGGGAATTGCTTCCCTTTTTCACATACAGTAATTCCCATTTGCTTCATTGCCTCTGTCTTAAAGAAAAGAAAGGTTTCTTTATTTAGCAAAAGGTAAAATATATCTGTATATTTAAAAAAAACTGTGTGGGAGAGAGAGAACAGTATAAGCTATATACTTTGGAAAAGTGATTCTGAAAATGGAAAAGAAGGAATTGTAGTGTAATGGGAGTGGGGATGGAAAGAAACTGTTTGTAGCCAATTTAGTACTGAATGTCACCAAAAGGCATTGTATATGTATGGGGAAAAGATATTTTTATTCAGAGGATTGTAGGGAGGGGAAAAATATTCTTTATGACATTCCTGATGCACATACTAGACTGTACCATTTAATCAATGGCTGTTTATATTCTTTTCAAGGATGTAAAGCTTTCCATTTGCTGAATCCCATAATATATATTATTTTCCTAATCCCTTTTTTCTTCTATGTTGCAAACTACCTGATTTATAATCTTAAATGTTCTTTATTGAGAAAGGAAATATACTCACTCTAGGTACAGTTTGTCACTGTATAGCACACAAGATCTAATGGTAACAAATGCTTTAATCTGCTCTCTTACTGCAGTCTTGTTCCAAGCATTAAGTTGTCACTAGATTAGATTTAAAACCAGTTGCACAACCAAGTGCAGATCCAAGTTCCCTCTATCACCTGTGGAACCCAAACAATTCCTGGATGCTTTAAAGATTGCTTTTACTCATCACTATGTTTTAGAGTTAAAAAAAAAAACAAAACACACACACACACAAAAAAAACAAAAAACAAAAAACAAAAAACAAAAAAAAACCAAAAAAAAAACAAAAAACCCCCCACAAACAACAAAACAATTTTTGCAAGCTCTAGATATGTTGAATGTATTCTTTTATAAAATGATACATTAAAAGAAGCTTTAGACTGAGATTTATGAATAGCAGAAAGAAAAAATATAGTATTTAAATAATATCTGTAAATATGCAGCATGAGATTGTACATTTTTTTACTTTTTTAAAGTTGTGTTCTTAAAACATTGTGTAGGATTCACCTCTTAGCTCTTAATATGTTGCTAAATGCTCAATAAAACATATTTAGAGCCTGAATTGAAGGAAAAAATAAATCAGTGGTACTGGAAAGCCTAAAAAAGTAAATAAGCAGAAGTGCTTGGAATTAATTCCATTTGTAAAGTGGTTAAGTGTACAGTAGCTTGCAATTTGACAATGTCATCCAATGTATACTATTAGGTTAATGACTGGTCTGCTCAGGTCATGCATAAACACTAAAGTATGGGATTATATTTGGTAGGTAAAAATGGTGAAATATTTGTTAAGACAGAAGTTCATCTGTATATTATTGCTATATTTGCTGAAACATAACTGTTACAATAAGCGATGTAATATATGTAGCATTAAATACAAAGAAATCATACATAAAAGAATGTACAGAAAAATAGATTTTATTGAGTAAACTTACTACATTTCATTTTTACTGTAGCAATATATTTGTAGGAACAATATGTAAGGGCTTCAAATACAAGATGTCCATTTTGCAGGTATTGTGCTCCCTTTAAAACATTTCTAGTCAGAATCATTACTGCTGGTTCTTAGAATTCAAATTTCAGATAAAGATTTTTCAAAGAGATGGAAAGAATGATGAATATTTGCAAGGATCAATTAAAAAATATAATATGTTGTATTTGAATGGATTTTGAAACAGTGCTACATGAGCCTCCAGAGAAACAGCTACTGACAGTCAAGTTTCACAGGCAGTGTTTTCTAAACTCTTTCTCAATAAATCAACAAGTTGACATTCACTATCTACAAAAGGAAATAGTTAATGTTTTATTTAGAGAAGATTTTTTGTTTTAATAATGCTTCATTGTCTAACATTTAGTCCTGTCTAAACTTGATAAGTTATCTGATTGGAGCTTATTCAAAGGGGATGTTTCATCTCTGGTATTGTGTAGATATATGTATAGAAAAAATAAACTATGGCTCTTTAACTTCTGTGTACTTGTTTATCTTGTTATTTTTGGCGTTAAACTAGTGTGTTCATTTAGGGCATTTTATCCTTCTAGCAATTCATAGCTACCTTTTGGTCTGCATTTTGCACATTAGATGTGAATATTACTTAACTAGTCTGCTTTTTGCTATGCAATGATTGCATTATATCACCTCTTAGTTAGTCTATGCCAATAGTATTATACTGTATAAACTTGACTGCAAAGTTTATCAAAGACAAAGTACTCTCTATGTAGCTTTTTTACAATGCTTTGCTAAACAATGTAATAATAGTAAGTCTTCCTTGAAAATAATGATACACTCTTATAGAGGACAGTTTCTGTTTACTCCTGAGATAATTTTAAAAAGATGACACTGAATGTTTATTGCACCTCAGTGCAGTGATGTGGCAATAAAACCTAAATCTAATAGAGGTTGTTTATGGCAGAAGCATGTATTGCTCTACAGAGTTTAGCAAAAGCTCTTTATTTTATGTCAGACTGTAATTCTATTATAATAATAAAGCTAAAAATGTTCAATAATGAAACTGAATGTTTTACTTTGGTTTTCTTTAGTTACTGCTTTTTATGATGCTTGGCTTGATTAACTGCTATTCATTCAAAAACTTAGGGTCTGTGGATTTGGTAATGGATGCAGTTTTAATAGATGTGATTTTTCTGTCCAGAGTTTCCCAGGGACAAATATAACAGGAATGTTTCCCAAATCTGATTTGACATTCAGAAAAGAAAGTTCAGTCTGTACAATGTATATCCAGTAAAGCAATTAATTGAATCAGATGAACAATTGCTAAGATTTTGTACCACAACATTAAATATGAGACAAAGTAGGAACAAAATAAAACACATTGTCTCCCAGGTAAAATGGCAGATAAACCAGAATTTCAGAGTAAAAATGTGGGTATTTATGTTAGGGGTTTAACTGTTTAAATAAATCCACAGACCTAAGAAAGACTCTTAGAAAAGAACTTCTGGCTGCATAAAATAATATTTCACTTACTAAGTTGTAGGGATAGGATTCAAACAAGCATATATATGTATAGCTTGAAAATTTTAATTTTCAATGCTTTGTTGTTTCCAACACCGAAAAACAAAGAGAGGAGAAATCATTCCAGTGCATTCAGCCTTCAGATTTTCTTGGAAGAGATCCTAGAAAGCAAGGTTTGTACTTTCATGCAGGGAGAGACAAGCAATTGCAGACATACAGCTTTAGAGGATCCAAATTGTTTATATAATTGTGTATCCATATATAACAATATTCATAGTGTTCTTAGACATGTGTCCTACAGAAGGATTTTTCAAAACAGAAGGAAAGATTGAAAGGACTCAGATTCTATTAACTTATTGTGCTTTCCTCTATTTTGAATGAGAATAATGCAGTCTGAATCCCTGTTCCTACCACTGATTTCATGGAGCTGAATCCCTGTGAAAACTCACTTCTGGAGGAGTATGGTAAAGAAAGTGTCGAGTGACACAGTTTGAACCGACTCCTATGGTCACATACCAGATACAGAACATACATGGAGATTCTCACATCTTTGTCACTGCTCAGACATTTTTAGGTAGAATTTCACTCAAGTAAAATGAGTGAAAATGTCTGGATGCAACAGGATTTGACTCAGAGAAAAACAGCACAATTCAGCTTCCCAGTATGGAAGAACAGCCTCATCAGATGGCAGATGCACAGCCACCAGTCAGTCCGGCATGACATCCTGATGCAGGAGTTCTGTGTTTGTTCTGATCCTGCATCAATAGAAGTTCCTTTGGTTTTTCTTGGATCATCTCTAGAAGCTACTCTAGGACTCTCTTAATGGCAAAGAACCTTTGTTACAACACCAATAACTTTTAAATGAAATTCTGTCTTTTGGACTCTTAAGACTTGAAAAAAGCCTGATTTTCTTTCTCTCTCTCTCCTTCTATTTTTCACCAATATGGTAAATAATAACAGCTTATGAAACACCCTAATGGCTAGATAAGGGGGCACACATGCTTCAGGGGGCAAGTAATAACCTCTTTCAGCCTACACTTTGTATCTAAATAAATTAGTGACCAGGGAAAGTCAAATTTTTCTTAGAGGCTGTAAAAATATCAGTCATACTTAAAAAGAGAAAAACATTAGAACTCTTCAGTCTTTCTATAGCAGATCCACAGGAAAAAAAAAATCCTTGTGCTATGCATAAACATAACATAGCTTAAGTAAAAATGTGTTTGCAGTCTTAGCACATGAATTTTGCAAGTGAAGTGTATTATCAGTTTGTCAAGCCACTGCTGTCATGTTACATCTGATTACAAACTGCGTCAAATACAAGAAGAGAGGGAAAAGCCTTGAAATGACAAGTTTCCATAGGCTTGTTCTCTCTGTCCATAGGCCCATCCAAACAGGCAGGATGACTTCACAGCTGTGTATAAACTTAATTGCTTAAACTGCTTTGGGCCATTTGAGGATGCTCTGAGCAGATTTTGCACTTGCAGCACAGCTATTCTGTGCATTTCACCCAAAGATGAGAGACATTTCCCCTCAAAAACCTGCTGAGACACATTGGACAACAAAGGGCACAGCTTTTCTCAGTGTGCTGCCAGGGGAGGACAGATGTGTTTGCTGAACTCTTTCTCCAACCAAGGACATTTGAATGCAAACAGATACAATGAATTCCTTTTTAAGTGTCCTCATGTATGCAGTATTTGATTAGTCTCAAGTGGTACAAGCCAAAGGATCTGGACCAGCCCTAAGATGCTCAGTTATTTTAGCAGTGATTTGCTGTTGGTGGCCCAGCACACACTACCTTTGTTATGTATTAATTTTACATGTATGGATGTGCTAGATGACTACAGGGCCTCATAGGAAAAATGTAATGTAGCTGCTGTGGGATTAACGAAAATTACTCAAAACACCCACATATTTGGAGGTCCTCTTCTGTTACTCCTTGTAGCAGCAGAGTCACACTACTAAGAAGTGCTTTGTAATGTTCTAGGATTGCTCTTCATTGTAGTGATATTTCTTAATGCAACAAATGTACAGCAAGGATATGAAAAATTTCAGAAACAAATTAAACAAAAGAAATTTTCTTATGGTCATCTAAAACCAAATATAAAAATTACAAAAGCTACAATAGAAAGATTTTTCTCTTAAATTACTTTTTTATGAAATGTCTTATAAAGAAGGAAAATGGATTTCAGCCAAGAATCTTTTAAATTAATATGCCTTTTGAATGAGAGAAAAAGCCAATAGAGGTCACAGTAAAAAACCTCTGCCAATTACTAGGACCTGCTGTAGGGATATAAGTTTAATAAAGAAAAATAGCATTTTTCAATTAATCATAATCAAGTCAATTAAGACGCCATCTCTTTTTCTTGATTAAACTGTTGATAATTCAGGAGTAATTTTAGAAAAGGTTTTGCTTTGATTTTTTTTTTTTTTTTTATACAAAATTATGTGAAATTCAACTTCTGTTTTCATGATTTTCCTGTGTGAGGAGCTACGGGAGGCATGAAGAGGTGAGGAACACCATTCTCAAATGGAGTGGTGCATTTCTCAGGGAATAACAGTGTGGGAGTCTTACAACAAACATCGGCTTTGAAATGGCCATGGGAAGTATTTTTGGAATTACACAGCCAAGTCTCATGAGCACAACAAAAAATATGCAGATTAATGTAAAAATTTTGAGGGCTTGATAGAGTGTTGTTTCCATTTATGTGCACATCCCTACCTTGCCTCACTAGCCTGGGTGTTGTAGGAACTGGGCAAATTTAAACCGAGTGAAATGGGACTCAAGGTCATTAGGGCCTTTACCAGCTTGTTCCTGATTATCCTCTCCTACTTTGCCTGTGGAAGGCAAAGAAAACACTAATGAACTAGAGCAACACATCCCATTCCAACAGTTTAAAAGGACACAGTGTGAATTAGGAGGATATTATATGTACTGATACAATGTTTAATGGCTGCAAAGCCAGAATTTTCACACCTGCAAGTAACTTCTCTTACATCCATGTAATTTCATCCCTCAAAAGACAGTGATTCCTAGAGAAGGTGAGTATTTTTGCAGTTCCAGAAGATACCAGCCGTGACTTCACTCACAGCTTTCTACGAACATATCGGAGCTGTGTTCTGCTCACCAAGTCCCTGAATATCAATGCTTATGTTCATCTCTGACCATAACCTAGGCTTTCTTTTTCAACAAAGGTGGCAGGGCCAAAAATGTCTGCTTGCATTTAACAGTTTCTGAATAGACAGATTTTTGGTTGCAACTCCCAAAAAGTTTAAAAAATGAGAAGATTAATTTTAAGACTACTGAGACAGAAGGGAAAGGCCATTATGGACAATATAAAGCACTACTAAACCAGGAAATTCACTTTAAAATGCTTTCATTCAACCTCCAGACAGAACTGATCTGCTCCAAATAAATGAGTTAATAAACCAGAAACCCTTTCAAATGGATATGAGCAGAATTAGATAGGTGCTTGATGCTTTTGAAAACCACACCATTTCTATTCATGTACAGAATGACTTTTAAAAGCATACTGATAATGCTAAAAAGCAATTAAAACAAGAAAAAACGTCATTAGATTGTGCAGCAAGTTCTGCTAACAAAATTTTCTGAGTCTGATATTCTACCAGAGCATGAAGTTAAAAATCTTCCTCTTGTAGCCACATGAATAGTGCTGTTGATACTTAAGTGTCAAATCACAGAAACGTGGGTTTCAGGGCTTTGAATGACACAAAGAATCCCAGGATATATTCATATTGCTGCAAAACATTTTCTTCATTATATAACAGAGCTTGAAATTTATGTTGAGGGTTTTCATAAATCTGCATGGAGCCATTGATCAGACAAATTAGAGACACAAGTTAATTATCATGTTCCTATATCAGGCCTTAGTTGTGGTGGTGGGAATAACAACTAGATGTTTTGAAGTAACTCGATTCTCTGAAGTATTTTTGCCACATTATTCTAAACTGATATAACTTGGTTTTCCATGCAACTTTTTTTTCCTAACTATCATCCTTGGTTAATTGCAAAGTAAAAGACACAAAACCCAAG
Source organism: Scytalopus superciliaris (assembly GCA_013400415.1). NCBI lineage: Eukaryota > Metazoa > Chordata > Aves > Passeriformes > Rhinocryptidae > Scytalopus > Scytalopus superciliaris. The sequence continues at coordinate 1,005,432 of VXBX01001047.1, forward strand.
AATATAAATTTTTTTACAGCCTTAGGTTCAAAATGAATAAGCAAGTGTCAGTAAATATGACCAGGTACCTAAAGAAAAGCAGCTTTATCTGGCTACTGCAAGGAGTAAATGGAAACACGTCTATAAATAAACATGATTCAGTTATTTATAAATGTCTAGAGATAAGAAATAATAATTCTTTGGTGCAGCACAAGCTGACGTATTTATTACTAAACATAATGTACTTAACAACAAGAGTTGCAAGACAACAGGCTGTTTTACTACTGCCTCTTAATGGGAATTACATGAATAATGAGTCTCAGGAGGCACTTACCAGTGATAAAGGTAAATATTGTCTCTAAAAAATGTCAGACAGGCTATTACAGCTCTGTATTGCAAGCAAGCTATACAGATTATTAGCTATTATTTTGTTTTATTGTATCTAGTACTCAATAGCTGGGAATGTGTATATAAAAGATAATAAGACTGCTGATATCTGAAAGTATGGTCAGTGAGAAAGGCAAATAATCATTGATTTTGCATCGTAACTGTGTCTGGATGGTGTGCATGGCTAAAGGAAAACAAACTTACGTCAAGGTCAGCACAGTGAAGCATCTTGAACAGAAATCAACACAGCACATACTGAATTGGAATGCATCACACCCGAATCTCAGATGAAAAATAAATCTTGTTTCTACTATTATTGGTTTCTGTATAGTAACAGAGAAGAGCTTGCCTGAGATTTCAGCTCTGGTACTTGATGAATTATGCAGAATGTACTTTGCATAGTTAGAATGGACACTGTTCTCATCAGCATACACGGAGAAACACAAGAACACAAAGAAACTTCACCCCAGAGGGAATTCAAGGTAAGAAAGATGTGAAGTCAGGGCTATAAGCAGGTTAACACAGGCTGAGGGAGGCTGGCAAGCAGTTAACTTTTGTCTGTTCAAAGGGGAAGGAGGTGACGGCATGGCTGCTGATCCATGACTCCAGGCCAGGGCTGCAGCAGGGGCCAGGACCTACATGTTGCAGGCACCTGGACAGTATCCCCCTGTTTCCCTGCCCACTGCACTTTGTCTTCCCCTGACCCAAACAGGAGTGACCTGGCACAGAGCAGGGCTGTGCCTGCCACAGGTTTCTGGGGAAAATCCTAAGCCATGGTGTAGGGCTGTCTCCAGGGTTCCCTCAGAAGGGACATTGTGATACCATTGAACAATAAGACTGGAAAGGGCTGCATGAAGTTGACCTTGGGCATTCTTTGCTTCCAAGGGGGACCAATGGTCCTCACAGAAGTCATTATTCCCCTTGACTGAAAAATTCTTATTAAATGTTCCCTGTAATAATTTGCTAATTTCCACAGTTAAGCCAATGTGTTTCAGAGAGGCCAAGAAACCATTAATAGTGGATCTATGCCAAGAACAATTCTCTGTCCAAGAAACTCAGACTTTTGCAGGTGAAAAAATGGCAGACCAGACCAAACCTGTTGGCAACACTAACTGCTAACTCATGATGTCTGTCTGAGATTTAGGCTGTTCATCTAAACATAATTTTCAGTCCATTTCTGCACAGTGAAAATTAAAATATTCACCATGGTCACACCAGCGTAACTCAGCTGATACAAACCAATAGCTGAGCTATTAAGTCTCCAAAACTCTCTATAAACTACTGAATATTTATCTGGGTGAATGTGGATAGGTCACTTTTTCTATAATTGCATTGCTTCGTTCGTGAAATGGTGATAATAATGCCAGTCTGCTTAAAAATGCTTGTATTTCCATCTTTAAACATATGAAGATTGAGAGAAAGAATTATTTTGCAGTTCCCTGGCTTTGAAGAAACCAGGTAAGAATCCCCTCTCTGCTCTCCCAGACTTCTTCTGTGACCTTTAGATTCCACTGAGGTAGAATATCAGGTATCATTGCTGTGAGCTGTAACACCAGCTGGGATCTGTGGGTGTGATTGGAACTGCTCAGCACTGAATGCATTACAAAGCATTACGAAAGGGTAAGAGGTAGATAATTAGAAAAAGGGAGGAAAGGTGGGAAATCTTACCACAGTAGTGGTAATATGTATATTAGAATTAGAAGAATTATATTATTATTAGAAGTCTTGGCACTGGAATCTGCTATTGATAGCCAAAGTCTACCCCATACTGGGCAACACTGTACAAGAATACTGTCAATTTCAAAAGACAATTGTAAATTAAACAAGAATACATAGAATCATAGAATCGATCAGGTTGGAAAAGACCTCTGGGATCATCAAGTCCAACCCTTGGTCCAACTCCAGTCTGTTTACTAGATCATGGCACTCAGTTTAAAAATCTCAGTTTAAAAACCTCCAGGGATGGTGGATCCCCCACCTTTCTGGGCAGGCCATTCCAATGCCTGATTACTCTCTCTGTAAAGCATTTTTTTCTAATATCTAACTTAAATTTCCCCTGACAGACTTAAGCCTGTGCCCCCTTGTCCTATTGCTGACTGTCTGGGAGAAGAGACCAACCCCCACCTGGCTATAACTTCCCTTCAGGTAGTTGTAGAGAATAATGAGGTCACCTCTGAGTCTCCTCTTCTCCAGACTAAACAACCCCAGCTCCCTCAGCCTCTCCTCATAGGACTTGTGTTCAAGTCCCTTCACCAACCCTGTTGCTCTTCTCTGGACCTGCTCCAGCCCCTCAATATCTTTCCTGAACTGCCTCACCAGTGCAGAGTACAGGGGCAGGATAATTTCCCTGGTCCTGCTGGCCACGCTATTTTTGATACAGGCCAGGATGTTATGGAAGCCTTCTTTACCCCAGCATGCTTCTAATTAAAAACAAACAAACAAACAAAAAACCAAACAAAACCACCAATCAACCCAAATAAAACAAAAACCAAACCAACCAACCAAACAAAACCAAAAAGAACAAACCAAAACCAACCAAACACAAAACCCAAGCAAAAAACAGACACCAAAAACCAGTAAGAATTTTGAGACAGATAGTTATCGCACCTTTTTTTTAAAAATTCTTAGCAGAAGCCTAAAATGTTTTGAAAACAACTTCAGGTTGTGTACTTTCAGGGTAGACACATTCCTTTTCTTCCAGTGGATTTCTTCATAAAGAAGAAAGCTTGCTAAGTGTGGATAGTCTTTCTGTGGTGACTACTGGCTGTAATACATTTCAAAGGAACTGTCTTAACTCACCCTGCTCATCATTTCTACTCTCCAGTTGTCACTTCTGATGTCCCAGAAATCACCAGTCTGACTCACATTTCATATCACTGCTGGCCTGGGTAGAGCAGCAGAGGTCGAGGGGCAGAACTGTAAAAATATGCCAAGATGAGGAAAATCAATTTTGGAGCCCAAGAGGCAAAACTACTGATGCAGAAGACTACTAAATACAACCAGTTGCCTTATGGCTCTTGAATTTTCCAAGGAGGACACTGTGAGATTGCTGTTCAGTAAGTATGAAATATGGTCAGAGCAAGTCAGAAAATTAAGATTTTTTTTTTTGTTTATTTCATTACTCCTAATGACTGTTTGCTTAGGGGGAAAATGATATATTGTATATTTTTATAAAATACATTAAAAATATTTCTATGGCTGACATTACAGAAAGAGTGCAAAACTGGCTGACCCTCAGTCAAATTTACATCAGCTCTGTGAGTCTGCCAAGGGGCAGAATGTCCTTGGGGAAAAACAACTGTTTTAAATAAGGGTATTTAGAGCTTAAATTGTGGGATAATGAGGAGAAACTCTCAACCCTAATGAAACAGTTCTAAACCTCTAATCAAATTATTAAAATGCTGTTAACATTTTTTAAAATTTATACAAATATGTATTAATTTTCTCCCCAACTTCTGGTGATTCTATCTGCTGTAGCTTCAGTGTTAATTTGCACTTAAACTTTGTTGTCTAGACACCTATTAACACAACAGGAGTTGTGTAGAAGATGCCATATTACATAATTTCCTGAGAAGTGTGAACAGAACTACAGTTTCTCCTAAACTTTGTCAAACTCAGTGGAAAGTTTGGGGTTTGACAACCACTTGAAGCTTTCCTTGTTACTGAAAGCAGTATACATAGAGTAACCACAGTTTTACAGGAGCCAGAGTGAGCACCCTGTGAGTGATGCACATCTCAGTAAGCCCCAAAACTTTGGTCCAATTTTCTATGGAGATAAATCTATTCAAATATGTGAATGACACTTCTGCACATGACCTGGAAGCCTGATTCTAAGTGGATATTTCAGTAGACAGATGCAGAGCTCTTAATCTCCTCTGCTACACGATTTGCCATTTTTTCCTTCTTTCTCCATGAAGTCATTTTACCTAGTCAGGGAAGGTTAGGTTGGATATTAGAAAAATGTTCTTCCCCCAGAGGGTGATTGGGCACTGGACAGGCTCCCCAGGGCAGTGGTCACAGCACCAAGGCTGACAAAGCTCCAGGTGCTTTCAGATGATGCTTGCAGGCACATGGTGTGACTCTTAGGAATGGTCCTGTGTAGGGCTAAGGGTTGGACTCAATGATACCTGTGAGTCCCTTGCAACTCAGCATATTCTGTGATTCTGTGAATCTGTGATACTTTGATTTACAGTCTTGGGGTTTTCTACAAACCTCTTTTTCAAGCTGTGTTTACCTGGACAGCATTGTCACTTAATTAGGAAAATTAAGGTGGCCAAATGTGATGACTGAGCACATGATGGCCAGGTATCTCTAGACTGCAGTTTACCACTGAAATGTGGCTGCCTAAACCAGCCTGGGTCTTGGACCATGAAGGCTGAATTGTATTGATTTTTCTCAATAGACCTTATTAAAACAAGAAAATACATATCTTAGTGATATTAACGGAACAGTTGAGCTGGAATTTTCTTGCAAATTCCCTTTATTTTGCTAAACCTTCCATTACCTGCTTTTGTTTTACTCTTGCCTTTGTCAAGAATTGTTAGGGCTAGATATAGGGAAGAGAATCAGGACAAAAGTGAGATGACAGGTTGTTTCATGCCACAAGGGACTGTGGGATTAAAAAAACACAAAGAGCTTGTGGAAAGATTTTGTGGCTGCAGGCAACTTATGTCAGAACTAGAGAGCAGTAGTCCTGGGACAGCAGTGCCCCAGAGCTGTGACTTGTAACAACTGTATATGGCCTAAACAACAAAAAAATCCCCATTTAGTCATCTCCAATCTAGTCAAAGGAGACACTGAAAAACAGAAAGGAACAACCAAGTAGTTGCTGCCTTCCAGTCCATTCTGAGCATCTTATTCTGAACTAACATGGCCTTTGAATATAAAAAAAAAAAAAAAAAAAAGAGCTTTTGGAGCAAGAGTGTATTGTTACTCTCTGTAAGATATTTCATCACCAAACTGGATCTTTTGCATTGGTACACCCCTGCTTTGTTTTTTCATTTTAAATATAATTTTTCTCCATATGGTAAATTGTACTTGGACTCAAAAAATGGAGAAATGATTTTGACACTAATGAACATTGAACAAATACTGGAATTTACTTGTATTAGATGGTACTTAATGAACAGGTACATCAAGTTTCCTGGATTCCAAGTCTTTATGAGTCAGTAATGTAGAGTTTGAGAAACATGAATTAGAAGCACCCATGTACAATTGGTTTAGTCTAAACTGAGTAAAATTGCACCATATGATATGTAAGACTGAGCTATAAATACGAAAAATACCCTATCAAATACTGAAACATAAAATTTCACTGCTTGTGCTCATAACACATTTTCTGCAGAGTTTAAAAGATACATTTGTACTTTATTTTGAGTAATATGTTTTTGTCCTAAAAGAGTTGTGATGAAAAATTGTCAGTATTTTATTTCAAAGTTAATAGAAGACATAAGATGCTATGAAAAAAATTGTGGAAGTCTAAATATGGTGACTAAAATGCAAGCTTGATAATGTAGCAGTATTATTAATGTGTTATCAAATGATTCACAGGAAATAAACAGCTCAAGTTCCATGAGTTAATAAAATATATTGTAAATGTTAGGTATATTCTACTATATGAAACAAATTCTCACATCTGCAGTCTGTCTTGGGTTTTATACTGAAGAGTGTAAAAAATGTATCATGTACAAAAGACAAAAAGATGAACAGTGAGGCCTGCCAGGGAGGAAAAGAAAAAGCAACAGAGAAAATGGATTTCAGAAATTCAACTATGAAGTATTAAGAAGTGAAAAAAGCCCTATTTGCAAGAAAAAGAAGATTCAAAGAAAGGAAGACTACAGCAGAAAAAATAAGAGGAAATAAGTTCCCATCCCCCAGTGAGATTTGAGGATGTTCATATATGTTTCAGTATTTTACTATTTATTGGTATTTGTATTTCTATAGGTTTGATTCATGTTCAGAAATCAAGGCCTAAGGAGTGATTTAAGAAAGGCCACTCTCCAGCTACATATCAAAACTTCTGCTATTGTAGTAATTGGGCCTACATGAATATAATTAAAATAGGATTTAATTCCTGATTAATTTGAAGAAAAGACATCTGAAAAAAAAAGAAAAACATTCCTGCACCTTAATCAAGGTAATTGCCACAATCATCTCCTATCTGACCCAAAGATCTGACAAGAAACTGCAGCTCTAATTAAGAACAGTTTGAATCATCCAACTCTAGACCTGCATTCAGAGTTGCCAATTATGAGGGTTTTATCTGTGAGCTTTTTGCACCTCAGCATTGAACAAAGATATGAAATGTTTGATAAAGTTTGCAGGTTGTGACTATGATGCTGACTCATGCATGGAAAAAGTGCATGCTGGAATCAGGCTGGGATACAAGCAAAGGGGTTTTAGTGAAATTACATTTTCAACTGTATAGAAATAGAGGATTCCAGGGAGATCCAGTGTCCCTATTCATAACTTCAGTGGTAATTTTTATGCAAAAATCTGTCTTCATAATCTTATGAGGTGATTAAAGACAAAGCCTCAATTAATGAGGATTGTTATAATGTGATTTGAAGTGGATTATAGTATCATTTTACTTCCTGGGCTTTGCTGATGCAAAAAGCAGATGAGTGCAGACACAAGTAGGATCCTTTTATTGAGCAATAAAAGAAAAACCTACAAGCCCAAACTGGGAAGATAAACCAGAAAAGCAAGTAAGCAAATGACTGTCATGAGGGCTAGGCTTCTGCTGCTGCATATGGACCAGGGCAGGGCTTTGGAAACTACTGCTGAAAACGTACAAATTTCAATCCAATGCACTGTGGTAATGAAGAAGGAAAATGAAAATGAAAATTAGAATCAAAGCTACAGAGAGACAGAAGTGGAAAATAAGAAAGAGAATTGTTGTTGGTGTCTACATTTTTTTACCTACAGGACTCGGATGTTAAATATAGAAGTGTTTTTCAGCTCTGGATAAGAAAACTGAGACAAGGAAAGAGAAGGCGTTACCCCGCAGTGCCTGAGCAACACAACTAAATGTACCTCACATGACTTAATAAGGATCAGAATTGAATTTTAAAATATGGAGAGTTAAAAATTAAAAATTGCCCTTCTAGAAAAGGAAAAATTAAAATGTGTGGCAAGAACAAGGAATCTGTGCAGTAGTTTGGACAACTAAACACAAAATGACATGTTACCTGTTTCACTAAGGAAGCAGTAATTGAGCGAGTTGACTAGACCAATTAATATTATTCAGCAAATTCAAATTAATTGCCCTACTGGGATATTTTGGGTAAAGACAGAATTATTATTTATCAGAAAAGTCAAATTCCTAATCTGAAATGAAGGAAATTAACCTGTTTTGTCACCAAATCCTGCTGATATGTCAAGTGTGAGCCTCTGAGGCCAATTCTCCATTGTTTCACACAATGAGGAGAAGCACATGAGCAACTTGTCTGGGAGTCCTCCCTGTATGTCATCTTGATTGATGGCCAGTTAATTCCAGTTTAGAGAGAGATTTGTAAAGCCTTGTTTGGACTGCCTTGGGTGAAAGGTGAGTTTCAGTCAGCACAACAGATAGCCCAGAGCCCAGCCAGTCCTGTGACTTCCTTGACAAAGGCACTACACAAATGAGAGCTCTTCAGGAAACACCATTATCAAAGCAAGAGAAAGAAAGGTTGATAAGGGAAGCAGACACATATAAGAAGAGAGCAGATCAATATTAGAAACAGAAGCAGATCTCCCAAGTCTTGCCCAGTGTCTCTTCTCTACAATGCTGTACCTTCCTCACGCTCAGGATATAAAATGTACATCTTAAATTCTCTTTCTCCCTCTGCCCCATTCTCCCCCATTCCAATCACTGATTATTTCCATGCCCTTTCAGGCATTGAAAGATGGTGAGAAGACAGACTGGAGGCTTACTTTCCAGCTCTACTGGAACAACCATCCAATTATTTGAAAGGAACTGCATGTAACCTCTTTATAAAATTCATATCCCTCCCCCCACAGACCTTGCTGTTCTGAAATACAAAATAAGTCTCTCCTGAATCCCTATAATAATCAAAGTGCTATACCCTTTGCTATAAATAGATTTAAGTTATCTTAGCTCACGTGTTGCATCACTCAGTAGATCACTCGGTAGACAATCTTGCTATCACAAAGAGATTATCATAAATGACCTTGAAACTTATGTTAACCCACAAAGGCTCCAGCATTGTTATAGTGCAGGACATCTTAACACTTACTCATAAAAGAAAAACCTGCACTTGGGGGCATTCTTTTATCTACTTTTCTTTCTTCAGATCTTACTTATCTTACAGAACAGGGAGAGTCCTGAAAATAACAATGCGGTCCTAAAAAAAGCCCAGCTAAACCTCCCCAAACTTAAACACATCTTTCCTTATTTTGACTTTCAGATACAAATTAAGGTTAGTTCTAAGGCATTTTCTTCAACATATAACAGAATCCAAGCTCTTTGCACAGTTACACTCCAATTAGCCTGTGATTGACAGCTGTCAGGCTGGTTCATAATCAGGATTTTCCATAACAGATATTCAAAGAGACTAAAGAAAAAAGTCATAAAAAACTGAATTTCAGTAAGTAATCAGACTATTGTTGGTTCACTGGGACTTGGTTGTTGCATAGGCTTCTTTGTTACTTTCAAAGACAGGCATGAAAAGAAACAGTCAGCTTTTCCATAGCAGAGACATCTAGTGAAGTTTATAGATGAATGAAGTCATCCAGGAATGAAAAATTAAACGAGTTCCCCTAACATTTCATCAGGACCTGTGCAATAGCTTAAAATATTGAGCACAACATATGCAAAGAAAGCAAATATATGCAAGTATGTAGAAGGCACACATGTAGTATAATTTCACAAACTATATGAAGGGAACAGTAATGTAAATGAATAATTCTAAAATTAAGAATGTCTTCCTCTGCCAGACTTCTGACAATGTAATATTTTGTTTATTCAAACAAAGGGAAGTTAGCAGGAATGGTCATCTGTTCTTTCCAAGTGCCTCATAGTTAATGCCTGAGATTGTTCATTCTTCCTCCCTTTATCATTATTCATATCATAACCACAAGCCACATTACATTGTGCCAGATACTGTACACACGCGGGCTAAAGAAATTACTGTGGTCTTGCTGGGTTTTCAAGCTAACTTAAGAACTAGTTTTTCAAAACCATTGTCAGCCGTATTGACACAAAAAATGCACTCTCTGTTTAAGGATCAGTGTAGCTGGAAATCACCAAAAGCCTTTTCACACATTATCTCCCTCCCCACCGGCAACAAGAGTTTCACTAGAACACAAGGGAGTGTTTAAATTGCTATATTTTAGAAATTCTGTGCACTGAATTTAACCACCAATGGTTAGTCTACAGGAACCAGCTGGGTACTCATAGCAAACAGAAGCTGCCATGAAGTAACAATTACAGATAAGATCGTCTCATTTTGGACTGACAACAATGGTCCTGATTACCACCTTTTTTTTTTACTTAAAAATTACCTCTGTTCCCCCTCTTGTATGTGTTCTCCTGTGGACCAAAAGTGAAAACTAAATATTCTGGAAGGAGACAACTAAGAGCAGTTTGGGAATGGCTTGTCTTACCGTGCTGATTTCATTGTGTTTGTAATTGCAACATCAGTGGTCATCATTAAAATGTCACCAAGAAATTAAAAATTATACTACTCTGCAACACAAATAAAGCTCCGTTTATTCAACCAGAAGGTTTTTTGACACAAATACCCTTTTCACACTTATTTAATGAGCTCATTTTCTAGGGAGGATTAACAGATAAGATGCTTAGATAGAACTTAATTATTCTTTGTGAGATAAAGTATCAAACTAGAGTAGACTGTGTGGATTAGTAAATAAGTAATTTATTTTTCTGTAATTAAGAACTAACTTTAAGCACCAAGTAAGATCGGTTGTGTTGTCAAGGGACTCTAAGCTGTATTTCCCCAGCATTCCTGAGTTTCAGCGTATTAGTGTGTTATCCAGAATTAAGGACATTTAAGAAAAAGGAGAAGATACAGTTAGAAAACTAGTGGATACAAAAATGCTACAAGTTTTCATGATAAATATTGACATATGAAGAATGTTTTGTATTCAGATTTCAGAAGCATTTGAACTGCAGAGCCCAACAATTTTCAGAAGCACAAGAAGACAAACTGAGTCTTTTATAACTGTTCCATTGTTTATTTGAGGTATGTAAAAAAAGATAAGGAGGTAAGGATAAATTAGCCATATCTGTATAGTCACAGAAATACTGTTAATACAGATTGTATAATTGCTCAGACACTAGTAATGCTCCAGTATCTTTACGCATGATCATTCAGTATCCCATCACGAGCCTAGAAGCCATGGGCACAAATTCAGAGATTATTCGGTGGTTTTCTTGCTGTGATTTTAAAGTCTGAAGTTTCATAAAATGTTTCAGATCAATGAAAACTCTTGTTTTAGTCACACTACCTGTATTCAGCATTTTCCACTGCAATACCTAAATTGCAGCACTATGGGACAAGCATCAAGCCATATTAACAAAACTGGCAGCTTTGAGCTCAGTTTCATTTGAACCATTGAAACAGGCCCATAATTTAAATCCTGCTCCATGGCATTGTTAGTAGTGGTACACCTGGAGCTATGGATCAATGCTCATTGGTTCATTCTGGATTTAGAGCAAACAGAAAAGGCATCAGCACCCAAAACACCGACCATTGTGCTCTTGACAGGGAGTCTGAGGGACCATGCAGAGCAGGCACAGCCAAAGTCAGTCAATAACACAAGTTCACAACCTCCTAAAAGTCACTTTGTGCTACTGCATGAGGATTTACATTTGTAATCAAGCTGTTAGCTGTAATTTCCGAAAACAAATGCATAAATTGTGATTGATCATGTAAATTAGATCATTTGCTAGAACAGCTCATAGAACTCTCATTTACAGAGTGCATATACTCTCTAAATACATCATAAGTTTCAGTCTACCCATGGCAGAAAGGGAAGGTCGTACCATTCCCAGTGCCTTGTACCACTGGAATTTGAGGAGCTGTAAAAATGTGTGTGTCCTCCTTTAACACCCAACAGTAACCATTTCAGAGAGGATACTTACTGCCTTTTCACATTCAGGAAGACCACAAGTTTACTCCAAGTGTTTTCTTAAATGCTCAGGTTTTTTAACTTCAGATTCCTTCCCTTCTGTCATTTTTCTCAATAAACTCTACATTGCTGACAACTAACCAACCCACTGGCTGTGATGATTAGCCTACTGATATACACAAATGGCCAAAGAACATTAGCCACAAACGGTGCAAAGAGAAATTATGTATTTGACTTTCACCTTTTCCACTGAAGCCTCAATATTTAAAGGACCACAACAGTTGTAAGAACTACTTACAAAATTTATCCTTTGCTCCATTGGAAAATGGGATGCATATGAGGGGAAGGAGCTGTTTCAATCCAATTCATAAATAAACTGTCATCATCTATTCTGCTCAAGCCTAAACAGTGCAATCATGCCAATTTTTATTTTGAACTTGTCACTTAGGGAAAGCAGACAAATTATTGATATCTTCATCAAGCATTCAGTGTCAATTGTGATTAATTGCTTATATTTCTTTCTGGGAGTGAGGAAATCTCTGAACTGCAGTGACAGATGAGAAGGAGCTGTGAGAGGCTGCTCCCAAAGTCCTGAGTGTTCACCTGAAGGTCCTCAGAGGGGCTGAACTCCAGACTTTGGCACACTTGCACTTGTAACTCATTTGAAACATGAATAACTACTAAAATATTCAGCTCAATGTCAACTCAAGGTCATAAAAAAAGTAAAATTCTGAGAATGTTTACAGATTTCAAAAAAAGTGCAGCTGAAGCAGTACTTCCCATATCTCATTAATGACTCACTGAATTAAAACTGAAGTGTTCAAAAAGTTTTTGCCAAAACAAGGTTTAGGTCAGAGAAAAAAAACTCAGAAAGCACAGGATATTGTGGCTGTTGCTGGTTTTAGAAAAGTTCTTGCTGATATACACAGGAATTTTCAGTGAGACTTTTGTTCAACAGAAGTAATTATTAAGCAAGGGCATGATTTAAAAGGCCAGGACTCCTAAGGAAAAATGAGAAACTCAACTTCTGGAAGAGGACACAAAGCACCAGCATCAGGTTCCTCCTGGCAGCCACTGTATTTTTGTGAAAAGGTGCGGAGTTGGAAGTGTCATCAAGAAATACCCTCAGTTTCCCTTTTCTTACAACGAAAGGCCATCCTCTGGGAAGTGCTCTTAGATCTGTTTTCTTGCCTTTTCCCTTTTTTACCTCTTTATTTTCTAGCCACTTTATTTTCTCTGAGGAAGAAATTGCTTTCTTTTTCCTTAGTTGGATGTCATGAAACAAAGTTATCACTGATAAAGTGAACAAACTTAGTGCAGTGCTTCAGTTTGCACTTCCCTGGGCTTGTGTGCCCAGGAGCCAACACTGCCCACTGAATTCCACAAAAGGTTCACAAAACAGTGGTAGACTCAGAAGTGGAAGACAAAGGTCTGAGGCTGAGTGAGTGGAAGTCTGTGATCAGCTGATATGTGAAACCTGTCTGAGCATCAAACAGCTGCAGAGGAAACAAACTGAAGAAAAATGAAGAACTGCAATACCTCTATCAGCTTGGCCATATTTTTATGAGGATAGTACAGTGTATATATATATATATATATATGCCTAAATATATCTGTCTTTTTTATTGCTTCGATCTCAAAGAACTTTTATATATTAATTCTGTACTTTGATCTTTCAAGAGAAGGGGAAATCAGAATTCAGAAAAATTAATGCAGTGAATTTGGAAAAGGCTGACATATTCAAGGCAATCTCTTGTGATCTTTCCTTGTCCAAAAGTCCCCAAATAAGTAAGTGATGCACATAGTTTCCTGAGTTTAATATGGAAAGCAGAATAATCTGAAGTAGAATCCATCAGAAAAAGCTGAGCAATCAGGGATCCTTTTCAAACTACTTTTTACCCTCTGCTGATACTCAGTCTGCTCCCTGAAATTCCAATTTCATTGAGTTGACAATCTTCCTCAACCTTATCTCCTGAATTAATATAGCTGAACTCAGTATTTTCCACAAAAGGGACTTTTTAAAACATGATTTATTTTCAGCTCTGTTCAGGATGGAGGGACCTCACTGTGTCTCATTTCCAGCTTGCTCAAGAACAACAGCTTGCAAAGGTCATGTCAAACCTCACAATTACTATTCCCACACTTTCCTCTGATGAGGAGAAGAGAGGAGTTCACATGTGGTGGGGACAGATGAACTGGAAAACAGTGGGAAACAGTCTGTGAAAAAGTGTATGTAAGGAACTTTGAAAAAGCAGTGCAGTGCATCTTACAACTGAGAAGTTTCTTTATGCACACCCACTCAAGGGCAACTTACCAAACATTTTGATGCATAACTGTTTTAAGTTTGCCAACAATTTCCTTTACAAATAATTTCCTGAATTAAAAACAACCATCCCAACTACCACTGATCTAAAAGAACATGACAAAACTCTCACTGGTGGTTTGATTTTAGGTGTTAAGTGTCAGCCCCATCACCCAACTGTGAAAGGGTGAGTTTTGGTTATGAAAGAAAGGAAGAAAAAAATTATTTTACAAATGTGTTTGCTGATAGTTAATACCTCCCTTGAGTAGGTAACCCTGCTAAATTTGAATATGTCTGTGGCTTTTGCTACTTTTACCATTCTCCAACCACATGTGGCTTTTTCCAAAATAGATTTTTTTCTTTTTAGCGCTGATTTTATCTTGTGATATTACAAATGAAGAACAGAAAGCAGCTCATTGTTTTTTAATTCTAGTTCGCTCTGCCATATCCCCTAAAGAATTATGTACGAGAGAAGTGATCCAGCATTTCAGCATGGAAATCCTATGAAATTCAGCAGTTTATAAAAGTCACCAGCAAAATGCAAACAAGACCTTAAACCATGTTGGGTTTTTTTCCTAACATTTAAATTGTTAATTAAATAATTCCGCTTCTTTAGTACAAAGTATTACTTGGTACTTTTAATCCCTCACAGAGCACTGAGGTGGGCTTTCCCTTACTCTCCTCATTTCATGGACCATTTTTCAACTAGAAAATTCAAAAAGTGGATCAAATTTGGATTCTGTTGAAGTCAGTTACAAATTATCATTGACTTTGAGAGCACTTTGAGCTTAAAAAATGATCACGTGTACATATGTGTAATGTCATTCCTGAATTTTCTGCATCTCTGTAGGACTGGGAAGGAAGTATAAACAGGTAGACTGATCCTCATATTTCTCAGATGGTCCTTCTTCAAAGATTCTTACAACTTTGAATTTTTAACTTTGAAGTGCTTGGATTCAAGGGAGCAAATATGATTATTCACTGTGAGATTTTAACCATCTTAGGATTTTTTTTGAAGTGTTCTACTTATAGCAGTAAACTAATTACATGCAATTAGAACACAGCAGAATTCTCAGAAAAAGAAAAACTGATAGAAAGCTACAAAATCATAATAAAAAGAAAGCATAACTATTTTTAAATACAGAGTTCCATCTTTCAGTCCTGATTTTTTAAACCCTGCATTGTATAAACAATTGCATAATTTAACTTTGCCAAATGAATATATATGTATATTTTAAATTAATTAGTATACAACTCTGTGTTTGCTTTTCATGAATATTTTAGCAAATAGCCTAATAGGAGAAAAATTGCAGGAGCTGCAATGCCAATATCAAAGTTACAAAATATTAACAAAAATGTGGCCATGAAAGCAGCCATGTATCTGAACGTCTATTACTATAAATTCTTTGTATTTCCTCTATTCAAAGAGAAACACATCTATAACACATCTATATCTAAGTATCTTGAGTTTGATCACTTGGATTAGAAAGTAAGTAGAGCTCGAGTGACTTCAGCATTTTTATGTAATTTTTTAGAAATCCATTATTCCTTCTGTTCTTTTAAAATAAATTCTACTACAGTTTTATCTGAGCCCAGTTGACGTATTAAGTAATGGGGTACATACTGTGTGAGAGACCCAAATGACCTGGTTAAATGGCCAGTACTGAAATGCTGAAAACCCCAGAAGTGTGCTAATCCACAAGACAAATTCCAACCATTCACTTAAACCCCAAAGCTTTGTGATGTTCGCTGTGCAAACGCACATATTGTATACTTCCATCAAAAAATTATAAAATACTTTAACAACATTCACCCAAGAGCAAAAAAAATCCATTTTTGAAGCTTCCCTGATTTCACAGAAGCAAAACTCATTTACCCACTCCAGTCTCTACTCCATCACTATCTATCAAATAATGACAGGAATGGTACAACAAAGGAGGAAATGGCACAGTAACATTCATTAGTTTGGCTGGATATGGTTGGTTTTGACATTTCATTTACAACTAATACTGTTCTTTAAAGTTCCTACAACATACATAATTATAGAAACACAAGATTTGTGTTGCCATTAAGGAAGAACCTTGGGAAACAAAACAAAACCCCTGCTGTCAGCAGAGAATGTCTCTGCTGCTCTTCACTCCTTGATGAAAAGGCTAGTAGTGAAAAAGGAAAACAGTAGCCTGGGGGCTGGGAACGTCATCTGTCTTCATTACCCACCATCTCCAATGCTATGGACTCTGAGACAGCCTGAGGGGAAACAATGTGCCACAGAAAAATCTCTTCCAAATAAATCATAATTTAAAAGAAACAAGTCAAGCACTCAAAAAAATGGCAGCCAGTTGTTAGTGGTGGAAAAGTAAATCCAGTCTTTATTTTATATGTGTACTTTTCTAAGGTTTTCAGCTTAATGGGAAATTATTTGGAAGGAAAAAAGCAATCAGCAGTAACAATCCTATTTGGCACCATCATACATTACATTACAAATCAGACTTTCTGGGGACAGCTATATACTTCAGCATTCTCATCCTGGACCAGCCAAAAAATTCTAGACATAATGATAGGTGCGTGTGATAAAAGGATTTTAGCACTGTACAGTTCAGTGTCTGCTTTCTGTTGGCCTCTGTTCCTAGCAAAATCAAATGACAGTGTTTGGTTAGCAAATGATTTCTCTTAAAAAACCTTCATTTTTCAGTTGTAGGAAAGCTAAATGAATGAACAGTCCTAGATGATTCCCAGAGTGCAGTGGGACCAACATAACCTTCAAGTCCGAATTTTTGTAAAAGGTAAGCATGAGAGCCTAACTATTTTTTACCTCAAGCATATAATTTGTTTAGAAACACTGATTTTTTTCTTCAGACTCGTCAGGTACTGATTTCTGATTTAAAAAACCCTTAGATTCTACAGAAGTTAACTACTAAACTGTTAGCCTTTATATATATCCTGGGTTTATGCAGTTACATATTCCACATATTATAGTTCTGCTGGATGTAGTTGCATGGTATTCATATGTTTTTATGCATTTGCCTAATGTTTCTGCCATGAATATTTCCATCTACCTTTTATTTTCAGAAGTGGCTTGTAGCCTTCCTAACTCCTTTTAATTCTCTCATGGGGAAAAAAACCCAACCAAACCAAAACAATTAACTTTTTAGTGTATCAAACAAACAAACAAACAAACAAAAACAAACAAACAAACAAAACAAAAAAAAACCAAAACAAACAAAAGGCAGCTTTGAAAGTTCTGATAGTGTGTTGAACAAGATTTAATAGAATAAATACTGGAAAAATGTTCCAGGAGATACTTTGTTGTGCACCTGTTTCCATAAAAAACTAAGCAATACCATTGTTTCTCTTAGAAGCACCCCCAGCCCATTTGGTAACACCCTTTTCTAGCTGACATAAACCTTGGTACAGTGATTGTATTTTTGCCAGCCCAGTATTGGGTACCTAAACGCATTTAGCTGCCAAACTAAATGCCAAATGCTTCTGCCTGCTCATGACACTGAGCACATCTTTAGGATCCTGTTAAATCAGTGCACTGATATATTTCAACGTTCAGCTTCGAGTGCCTGTGCTCTTCTTCACTTTGAGGGAGCCATGGTAAAGCCAGAAAAGCACCTAAGCTGGAGGCCCCCCCCCTCCCCAGTTCAGAGAGAAGTGTTGACATGTTGCTCATGATGAAAAACTGTTATTCTTAGAACATGCTTTTCTCTGGCATCCACCAGAAACATGATTTGTTTCTAATAACAAGCAGTTGTTGTCGCATGAACTGTGAAAAGAGTGAGCTGTTCTAAAAAAACATAAGTGACTAATCCTTGTTTAGTGGGATTTAGCTGATGTGACAGTCACCTCCATATGACTGTTGCAGTGCTCTGCACAGACACCACCTGCTCCCACGCCCAGCGTGACTGTGGAAATGCTGCAGAATTGTCCCTCATCATCTTGTCTTCCACAGGACTGCATTTGGGCTGGTAACTATCCCCATCTTCAGACATTCAGTAAAGACACCACCCTTGCTATACTCCTAAGCTTGAAGTATTTGAAACACCAAAAGCCAGCAGGTTCTTTTGCTGAATGCAACCTTGAACTTAATTCTTAAAATAAGACTTGCTCACCTCCTGTAGCTTAGTGAAGTGGAAGCAGAATCTGACAAAAATGAAGAATTTGGCAGGAAGGGGAATTTTTCACTTTTGCAGAAGAACAGATGAATGTCTAAAATATCATTCTTTTTGGATCACATTCTCTAAACTCTCCAGATTAAACCAGGAATCTTACAGTGTGGCACTCTAGAAATAGCTGTTGCTATAGTTTGCCAAAGATTTCCAAGACACTTACTTTTCTGCATGTATGCCTGGCTCTTCTGTAAGTGTGTTGTATCTACAATTAAGGAAGCTGGTCTGAGAAGGAGTAAATTAATATAATTTGATAATAGCTGCATTTATTTTACAAAGAAGTTATCTGTTAAATCACATGTGAACTGCTAACTGGCATCAGAACCAGAAACAAGTTTGCTCTGGACAGTGATGCTGCACAGGTGTTGGGAATGGCCAAGAACAGGACCAAGACACAAATGAGCACCAATTATTTCAAAATGACATTTCCTACTTTAATATAATGTTCAGTTGTACTTAATGTATAACCTTGCTCTGCAATTCATAGCTTTTCTTCATATTTAGATATTTTAAGAAAATTCTTCTCAACATCTAAACAAACAGTAAACTAGGATTTTGTATGAAGCACCCCAATCTGTGTGGATGGCATCGAGGAGCCTACATCTTGCAGGCCATATTTGTTCTTCAATCACAGATTGGTGCTGTGCTTAGGAAAAACTGGCACATCATGATCCCTTTCCCAGCCAAGCTGTGGGATTAGTGCAGGACTGGCTTTATCTCAGCTAACACCTGAGTGCTCATTTGAACTCTTGAGACTTAGAAAGCCAAAGTGTGCTGCTGAAAGAAAAGAACAGACACGTGGCCTGTCTTTAGAATGTTCATATTTCTGTGAGGACCCAAGAGGAGACTACCAGAATTGCTTTAACCACCAAGAAAACCACTGACTTGGCAGTGTGAGTCTGATAAAGACATCCTTAAAAGGTAAAATGGATGAGTGCGTGTAAAAAAAGGATGCCTTATATGTGTTATGTCTTCCTCCAAGTTCTCTGTTTTCAAAAGTGTTATTCAGTACTCGGATAAAACTCAGTTTTGAAGCCTACACACCATTATCTTTCTCACTGCAAAAGGTAAAGTCTAGAGACTGCTACTCAAGTTCTGCCCAAACTGAATCTTAGTGCAGACACTTTATCGCTATAACTAGGGAAGAATCTTGTAAAATTCAACATTCTGCTGTGGGTTAATGGAGATAAATCTCTGGAAATATGAGGACAGGTCACGCTTATGAAAGCACACCACAGGCATTTAGAGAATAAATCAACTCTTAAAAACTAAGGCAAACTAAAATAATGTACTACTTGCTAGATCATCGCACGGTTGAAGAGTTCCAGCTTTAGACTGTCTAAATGAGTGGAAACAAAAGGTAATGTCTGAATAGATGAACAGAAAACTGAGTAATCTGAGCAGGTGTCAGTAGATCAAGTGACCAGTGAGAATTCGGTGCATGGTGTCTTTATCACCATTCAGTGCTCTTTAAACTATGTCACCTTTTACACTATAGACAAAAACCAACAGTAAAACCATCTAGTCTGACTCAAGTCACCAGTTCAGCAGCTCTCTAGTATGCTTTCCATTCTGGCACTACCTGCTATGGATAGAAACAAAAACATTCAACTGAAAGTTCTATAAAAAACTTCTATCCTGTACATCTTACTTTAGGCATTTTGGGTGAAGCAGGACTCCTTTAAAGGGGAACAGGGTGTGAGGAGTGGTCATCTGCAAAAGTGACAAAAGTAGAACACATGATATGAAATAGAAGCGCAAATTAATCACAACACTAGTGTGGAAAGATTTGTTAACATTGACTTGGATCCTTTAAAAAGTCCACTGCTTTTATCAAGCTAACGTCAAAATTATTTTAAATAAAGGTATTTCTATAGATATGAGACTTGCAATTGCATTAATCAGCTTATATTTTTTGGAAAATCAATCAGATAATTTGATATTTGTTCATATGTCAAAAACAGTGTATCACACTTTATAAGCCAAACCCACCTCATCTTATTCTTGTGGATACTTCTACAAAATAAAATGAGGAGGGACAGAAATTGGTAGCAATCTCACTAAAAGGTTGTGTCCAAAATACTGAGAGTCAAAGTTTGTAGCTTTATTTCTATCACATTGAAGACTGAAACAACAGCCAGTGTGATTCAGGTCACTATTTATAAAATGATATAGCAGTGACATTTAGACCTTAAATGTTGTTTATTGTCATGCAGGAAGTGATTATGCAGCAAATACCTTGTCTTGACACTGCTTGTGAGAATTGGAAGATTTTGCATATCTCAGCTCTTTTCCAATTGAATTCTGTTCTTTAAAGAAGAGAAAAGCCTAAGCCAGTCTCTCTGCAGTCAGGACATTACTTGAGGAGAGACACTATCACCTACAAGGCACTCTGGAAAGGATAGTACTTACAGAATGTTAACTGTTGTTGTAACAGTCAGCAGCAGTCATGATTTCCTTTGAAAAACTGCAGTTTTAAATGCAAAATCTGGAGACACATTTGTGGAGAATCACTTTTCCCCCAGACTATGCTGCAAGGGGTCTAAGAATCATTTGTACAAGTGCTTTGAAAATGAGACGGAAGAATGGATGCTCGGTGAAGAGGAAGGTGATGAAGGGAGGAAAAAACCCAAACACTACCAAGTCAAAAGAGCATACTAGGTAAAGGTGGGTCCTTTGCCCAAACAGAGAACAGAATAGCAGAAAGGAAACTGTCCTAACAAGAAATTATAGAAAGATATCCCACATTTTTCATGTTGCTCAGTAGGACTACCAAGATTGTCATAGATGGCCTGGCAAGTGAGAAGTACATAGTAAGTTGATGGAGTTTGTAATTCGTAGGTCCCTTTCTATTTCACTAGATTAGAAATCAAAGTAAGTTATCTACTGCATCAGTCTAGAATTGAGGTGACTCATTTCAGTACCAGAACTGGACAAGTTAATTGTAGCAAGTGTTTAATTAATTCTTTTGAATTAATTTAACAGATGAATTAATTGAATTTACATCTAAGCTACATAAATTTGCTCACTTAAAATTATTTAGTGACTGTTTTCTGCACCATAATGATCCTGAATAAAAGGTAAATGTTTAATTTAATCATCTAGATACCTTGGACATATTGACTGTGTAAACAGAATGACACAAATGTACCCTAACTCTGTTGGAAGTGGCCTTCTTCTAAAATGATTACAGAGGAAGCTTATATGTCTTTCAAATTGAGATACTTAAACAAATGAATCATTCTGTAAGACACTCCCTCCATGAACAGAGACTGAAGGATGAAGAGTCTTTCTGTTTGCAAGATCTAACAAATTGTAAGACCTAAAACTGTATGAATAAACTCTCAAAAAATGTGTGTTAGTTGTAACACACCCTTTTTCAATGGCAGGAAAATTTTATTTCATGGCTACCCTTTACTGCATTTCTGACTCAGATTATGAAGAATGTTTTTCCACTACTTCTAGGAGACACCAGTTGAACAGTTCCAATTGAGTCCTTCCATCACCTTGTCCTCTTATTTAAATATTAGACCATTAGGGTGTCAACCAGACCCTTGTACACTGCTGTAGCTCAGTCAGTGTTCTAGATTTCAAGGAGAAGTGAAAAAAGAATTGGGCCTAGTGTGTCTTAGCTGCAAATCACCAGATGTCTTCAAACTCTGACATTAGCAACATATGTAATTTTTATTTATCACAGCCACCTTCTGGAATATGTGAGAACCAAATATGTGTGCATGTTTTGGCCAGGAAGTTAAAAGCACCTATGGAAGAATTTAATGAACATATTTGGCTTGCATTAAATCTGCTTTTTACCTTGCACAGCTCTTATGATGCAAATTAGCTAGATTATCTAAATAATTGGATACATCACAAGATTCCAAAAGGGGTGGAGACACCCACTATAAAGCCATACACGTTTCTTTTGACAGCTTTCAGCAGAGAGACATCAGGTCTGAGTAGTTCTGTGATGATGTCCATCTGTTAAAATAGCCCCTCAGAGATTCTCGCAGCTGGATGTGAAACAGCAGTCCCCAGGGAGCTCTTATTTACACCTGTGATTGAAGTGCCCAGCAGTAACATTGTGATAGAAAACTGCTTTTGCCATAACTGCCATCTGTTTCTTTACCAAATGTTGTTCCACTGAATCAAACGGCCCTAAAACTTACCACACTACATTTGTACAAAATATGAGTCTTTAGTCACAGCTTGTAGAAATCACTTAATTATAATTCATTAGCTTACAATAACTATATATTTTAACAAGCTGTGACTATTTTAAATTTGTTTCAAGGTGACTTTGCTCTATATTAAAAAGAAATAAAACAAACAAAGAGAAATAAAGCCTAATAGTCACTCCCTATCAACCTGCTCCAGGTTGTTGTACCCAGCTAGCCATTACTTTTATTTGCAACAGCTCAAATTAGAACATGTTCATCTGTTTGTTGAGAACATTTTGTCAGTTTAGATTAAGATTCTGTTTTGTCATCCTTACCTAGACCAGTGAGTAGAGGCACACATTCAACAGAAGTGATAAAGCACTGGGATCTATAGCATTGGAATCTAGAAGTCTTTGTTATAAGTTAATATTCAATTTAGCCCAGCCATCTTTTCATTGCATAAATGCTCACTGCATACGGACTTGTGCTGGCAAAAAGAGCAGCTTTGCCCCTAAATTACTGCATGTTAACTTGGTCAGAAGGAGGTGTATTTGTGATCAGTTTAGTGTGGCACTTAGCCTTTCCACTGACACACCCAAAGGAAAACTGCCCTGGCGTTTGCATACACCTGAAGAGAATCTGAACACTTTTTCCCAGTATCCAAGTATGGATTTCACTGTCTAAAATAATTTGCAGAAGAAATGTGTACTTTGCTCTGAAACATTCCAAGCAATGTTGTTTCACACAAATATGTTCCAAAGCCTTTCAGTAACATGGTGAGACCACTCAAATTAGGAAATAGAGTAACAGATGCATGGAAATTTGCCCTGTGTTCCCTTTCCAAACTTTTTTTTTTTTTCCCCTCTCTTTCTCTTGCTCCATTAGGAGGAGCTCTTGCAGTATTTGGCCTAGATGGGATTCTGGTTTATCTAGTAACATCCAAACTGATCATCACCCAGTAGAAAGGGACACACTCAGGTTTAAAAGTCAGAGAGAATACATTGCAAGAAGTGTGACTTCCACCATACAGCTTTGCTATTACCTGTAGACAGTAGACCGACCAGTAAAAATCAAAACCCCATTATAACAAAAAGTACTGATAATACTTTCGTATTTCAGGGCAGAAACACACCTTCAGACATTCCCACAACAAATCAACCTTAAAGAAGCATCACATACATAAATAAATGCTGGAAACATAGAAAAATACTAAATCATTAAATACAGGCAGAGTCACTCATCAGGCACATCCTTTGCATGATAGCAGTGAAAATATATCTGAACAGAAAAGTTGTAATACATCCTGGTACTGCAACAAATACTATGGCATTGCATGGTCCAATTTCTAGTCCATTTCTAACTCTGCTGTGTTCCTTAATGGCACTGAACTGGCAAAGTTCAATGGACAATATTATAAAGGTGGTTCTGAGACATGAAATACAATTTATTCAACTCCTACCAAAGAAAGAACAGGAACATCTGTGCAAAGATTAATTTCTGCACACGCTAACCATAGGAACTCTACATAATAGATGTAGAGATGAGACAAACATTTTGTACTAAACCAGATAATTTCAGTACTAACTTCAGTAGACTTAAATTGTTAAGTAATGGGTACTGTTACCCAAGGTGTGTGTTTCTACTTTTTTGACTGACACAAAATCTGACACTTCTGGAAAGAGGAAACACACACCACACACACCTGTGTGCTGAGCATCTCCTGCAAGTTGCTTCAGAGTCATCACTGTGTCTAAATCCAAGTACTAAGGATGGGGGACATGAGATATGCAGAGATAAGCAAATGTCAAGTCACATACTCAGATGCTATCAAATATATTATCAGAGGAAGAAAGTGTGAACCTCCTCCTGAGTCCGATGTAGAAATTTTCTTAAAATTTCACTTTTGACAGCGGTTATGTTCAATGACATACCTATCTCCATAGTGGTTCTTTCTATGTAACTCCACTTGACAGTAGTGCACCGTTACATTTTTCAGTAAACTATACTTTTTTCTGGAGAAAGGTAGAACACAGTGTATCATAAACCTGTCCACTCTGATGAAAATAAGGGGACATTTCAGCTAGTGCTTGTTTTTTCAAAGTCTCTTATTTGAAGAAGCTTATATTTTAAGTTTGTCAAAATAAAGATCAATTCCAAGGAAAAACAGTGTCAAATAAACATTTTTCAGTGTTGGAAACCACCATATAATTTCTCTCCTTTTTTTTTTTCTCTCTCTCTCTCTTTTTTTTTTTTTTTTCTTTAAAACTGATCTTGCACCCAAGTCCATAGAAAATTTTTCAAGGCAATAGATAGTTTAATTTCAGGATCAGGATTTTCTTTTCACATAATAAATACTGAAACATAGCTAGATTACCAGAATGCTGAATAAATGTGGAAAACTGCAGATGAAATTTAATTTAGCAGCTCAGTAGCCTTAATATGAGGGGCTTCCAAAGATAATATCTGATTCATTTGCACAACCTTTTCTAATTATTTTTTCTTTTTTATAATTCCACAGAGAATATGTCTTACCTTATTCTTACTTTTCCCTAGCTGCAAATCTATAATCTGATAAAGAACTGTCAATTTATGAATAGACAAATATCTAAAGCTACATGCTCTCTCAGAAGTTATTGGCTTAGACACTGTGCAATATCACCTTGGACACAGAAATCCTTCTCTGTGTGTAATGCAAAGTTTACTGTCTCTTATTCTTGCCAGCAGCCCTTTCACACCACCTCAAAATGATGCCTCACACTGTTACTAGGAAATATCTACAGGCTAAGACAGAAAAAGAAAAATTAGATCAAGTATCTCTCAGCACTTTTCACCCTCTTCAGCTCCTGCCATCTGTTGTATTTTACAAAACCTTCACAGATTACAGAACTTTCAATGCTTTAATTCAAAAAGGGATGTGATGGAGGACAAAATCTGTGTCAACAGCTTCTCCCAGTCTCTGATTATGTTGTTCTTTTTTTTTTTCTGATAGACACATGGGTACATGGTAAATAAGTTGTGTAATTATTGTTTTTTTTACTATATATGCACCAT
This sequence comes from Scytalopus superciliaris, assembly GCA_013400415.1. Classification (NCBI taxonomy): domain Eukaryota; kingdom Metazoa; phylum Chordata; class Aves; order Passeriformes; family Rhinocryptidae; genus Scytalopus; species Scytalopus superciliaris. The sequence goes on from VXBX01001047.1 coordinate 1,030,574, forward strand.
TTTAAAAGACATTTTAAATACATTTCTTCATCTTTCACAGACTAAAGAGAAAGTGACATTTACAGCAAGGAAATCATAAAAAACAAAATCTGCAAGACTGAAGGTCTAATTTCAAAGGCAAGAGTCTTCATAGTTTATCTGAAATACCTATAAACAATCCCACAGAATACATGCGAAAATTTTTAAAAACAATAATCCTTTCTAAAGGACATCAGCTATTAAGCTAACCAGGACAAACAAAGAATGAGTTAAACACTATCCCTACTAGTGAATTAATTTACTCTTGTTGATTCACAGCAAACTTTTAATTCAATTCTACCATAATTATTGTCTAATATATTTAAATAATGTTAATTTTAACTTTCAAATGTGCCAGTCATTTAAAAAAAACACTAAATACATTGGCTACACATAGATATTAATATAATTCAGCAATCTGAACATAGTTTCTTACATGACCAGTTGTGAAGAACAGGAATAACCTAGGTGCTATTTTTCTCCTTGGCTCAATACTATTCCTTTGAAAACCCAGAGTAATTTTATACTTGATTTTTTTAATTAGTTAAATAAACACTTGACAAAGTCTAATGGGAAATGGTGTCCTGCAAGAAGCTGAAAGAACAGCGCAGTCGATTCTGTTGGCAGGGCTATTCTCTGACTCTGGCTATGTGTGCTGCCCTTTGCAAGTGCTACGGCAGCATAAGGTCCAGTCATAGGGGCATTTCAATTAGTAGTGTTTCGATTTATCAAAACCCCAAACCCCCTCCAAAATGAAGAGGATAGTAATACACTGCTGCTTCTCAACAACTAAAACCTTTGACAAAGAATGATACAGTGTAGTAACCTGAGAACAAAACAGTGTAGTACCCTGAGAACCTCCACAGAGGCTTGGGATGAAACAGTTTGGCAAATCCCTGGAAATATTAGAACAATTCAGTGATTGTCTCAAAATGCAAAGGTGAAGACAGTTACAGATGATCTTCTAAAACTTCATTTAATAAAATGTGTACATAATGATGCTTCACATTTCATGGGTTCTGAGTGTGAAATGCTTGAAGAGAAACAAACAATAGGATAATATTACCCGGCAAGTTCAGCAGTAGTCACAGCATTTTAGGAAGCCCCACTTGTGCACCTGTTCATAATTTTTTGAAGTAAGGATGTTTGGCCATGACAATTTACTCTACAAGTGTTTTCATAGGTCAGAGTTGATCTGGTAAAGTTTAAAAATGAACATTAGACAAATAAGTCTGTCACCGAGTATGAAAGAATTTGAAAAATCATGCAAATATGAAAATCTGAGTTAAGACAGATGGGTGAGATCCCCAAAGTGGTCTGCCTGAAGTAATTGTGCAAATACAATCACACCCAATAAAATACCAAGGGGAAAGTATTTAGAAAGGTGTCAGTGTTTTGTATTCAAATTGTAGTATTTATTGCTGAAACAGACAATGAGAGTCATACAATAGAGTATTTCTTTGCTTGAGCACATAGATTAGAGGCTGACATCACAAGTACAGCATGTGATGACTGATCTTTTCGTTCTGACTGACAGCTTATGGAAAAGACTGTAAAATGAACACAGAGATAAGCAGCTTCTATTTGATGAAAGAGAGAAGAAAAAGCACATCAGTAAAGATGCAAGGTAAGGAAAGCAATCTGTGAGGCAAATGACTTTTCACAGTGGTGTTCTGGGTAACTTCACTAAGTATTTTAGGCCAAAGAAAAAGTAGATTAGAGCAACTAGATTCCAGAGGAGAAAAGTCTTACTGATTATATATATAAGAAAGCCTGTCTTACAGATCTTGGATCATGATAATTATAATAATCTAGATATGAAGGCCTTGATAAAAGCCTGAGAAAAACAGTGATGCACAGCTGCAGTCTTAGAGAACAGAGGCAGCAAAAGGGGAAACGTATGTTTTTGCCTAGAGTAGAGATGGAGTCCTGTGTGACAACAAGTCAGAAAAACATGTAATCATTTTACACTGAGCAGGTGGAATCATGTCACACTGTCATTCTAGAGGTGGGTTGAAACATTTGTGCTTGCAAATAAGAACCTCCAGAAATATGACATGAAGCTAGAAAAATAAAATAGCAAAAGTTTTGGGAAATACGAGAAAAATGTTAAGGAATTGAGTCACAGCTGATCAAAAGTCAAGAAAAGAGAACAGTGACAAATAGGATGACACATATTTAGTACAATGAAAAACAGAGGTAAACAGAAGGTTTGCTCTGTCCCATTCCTATGAAACTACTAAGACACTTATTTATCATCAGCCTGTGTGTACGTTGGCAGTATCAACATTTATTCTTGCAGATTATCATTTATACCTCCTTAAAGTTATTTTTTATTAAACATTATTTATTAAATCAAATCCTTAACCATAAAAACATATTTCTTGTTTCCTAGCCTTGTTGAACTTTTCTCTACCTTTGGATCATTTCCATGTTAAGTGTCAGATAAAAATATTTTTTCCCCAAGTCTTTTCATTAAGTTCAGTGAATAATTACATCCAAAGTATCCTAGAGGAGCGCTTACACAACTTGTCTTATAAATATGTAATATTTAGTTATTAATACTTGTAGCTTTTGGTCTATGTATTATAAAAATTATCTGGAAAATATAAGAAAAATTCCAAAGCATAAAGAGTCAATGGACAAAACCAATTCATCAGGAAGTGACCTTTAATATCTAGTGATAAGGCCCCCCAAAGGAAGCTAAACATCAATTTAAATGTTAAAGAAGAATGGATTAAAATTCAAAGAATTGTCTCATTTTATGCATGGCTTTATTCTCCCAAGAACATGTTTTGCCAAAGGAATGAATGAATCAGGCAGAGATAGAAATCAAAATAATCTTTTGAATGTCTATTATTTAATAGTGCGGAATGTTGTCTCCTCAAGGTCACCTAACTGTTGTATATCATTGCTGAAGGAGAACATTAATTAAAATCACTGATGATGAATTCTGCATCTTTAGATATTAATAAATGAAGCTAAATGCTTGTTAGATTTTCCAGAAGTCAATCACAGCTTTAAATTAAATATCACACAAAATATCCCAAACTGGCACAGAGTGCTTTTCTAAGACCAGTACCAGAATACAAATTAAACAGAATTGTCCATAAATACATCATTCTGAGCTGATTTTTTTACTTAGTTTTCTTTCTTCATTTGAATAACTCTATTTTGATATTTTCCCTTTTTATGTGATAGATTAATCAGCATTATCAATATTTGCCATTAATCACATATCTAGTGAACAGTATGTCCCTCTTAAGCTTGGGCATGATACTGTCACATGGGATGTGGCATTGCTATTGTGAAAGTTCGGGTTGGCTCTCTGCCAACAGCCAAACCTCACAAGAAAGATTCCCCCCTCCCTCTCCCGAAACGGCAAAAAGCAGCAAGACAAAATTGAAGGAATATATATATATATTTACATATATTAAATTTATATACTAGGNAGATCTTGACCCTGGTTACCAAGGAAGGCCTACAAAAAACAACCCATCACAGCTATGGAACACCACAGTTTCCATTTTGCACCCTGCCCTTAGAAAAAATAATTTTAGAGGCAGCACATTTCCCCCTCTTATCTCTTTCTAATAAAGCCAAGGTTGCATGATTCTTCTTCTGGTTACCTGTATTTTCTTTAAAAAGATATGAGACATTCAGTGGAGCTCAAATTCAACTATTCACTTTTCATTCAGTACTCCATTGTGCTGAGAGAGGATTTAATTTCCTAGAGCATCAGCAGGTTTCTTACACTTGCTGCCATGTGTGAAAGCCCAGCAAGAGGATCAGGGACTGCTAACCCCACTGGAACAAGCAACAGGCTCCACCATAAATAAACCACCACACCTGAATGCTACCAAGATTAGTGATTGTTCCTGTTCCCGCTAGTCCTGTGTAGCATTTTTCTCTCATGCTGCTTCACTCCAGTTTTGCTGTTTGGACTTCAGAGAAAGGGCTGGCAGTCAAGTTATCAGCTTATGCCTTGAGGAGCCTGATTTCAACTAAATTCCCAGTGCCTGAAGGTAACACATTCAACAAAGATGCAGTATTAGTCTGTTCCTATTAGATCCTATTGATTTCAACAGATGAATAGACTAATAGATGATTGTATCTCCATTAATATGGATTTAAACTCAAAAATACTCTGTTTTTCCTGTGACAGACAGTACATCCAGCTGTAACATACAGTTTATTAGTGCTGGAGCCCTGGCGAATGTTGCAGGTACTTACTTTCCCAGCTCTTTATAATTTTCCATGTTATGTTAGTACTTGGAAACTAAAGTCAAATCTCAATCCCAAGTCCAAAGCGGTGCTTAACAAAGGGCAGATTTCACCTTAACAGGAAGATATCATGTCCTGAAATGCTTTTACTAAGCTTTAAGAGCTTTAAGTACCTCAAGTTCTTTGTCTTCCAGGGCATCACTTTGTTCATTGAAGTTGTTATGCAATGAAATAAAAATAGGGTATATTTCTAATTTCCCTTCCTCCCCAGCTCTAAATACTGGCTCTAAATCAGTCAGGCACACCCTCTTCATTAATATGCCTTTTCTCTTAACTATTCAGCCTCCCTTCATTTTTTATTGGTTATTTGTGCTTGGTTTGTCCTAATATCATTTTAGCATTTTACTTTTTTCCCTCTTTGTACTCTTAATAATAAAAAGAAGTATCATTTACCAAGTGGTACCAAAAAGCAAACAGTGCAATTTTAAAGAACAGAATGAATTACCTTGCATTTGTCTTCCTTCTACATCACTTTCCAAGTTCTAATAAGAAAATCATGTGAGTGCAGTACAGCTGGGCAAGTGTTCAGGCAACAAGGACTTATCTGAGAGAGAGAGAAAAGGTACATAGGATATGATGAAATCACACTTTCTGTGGGCTGGATTTGTTTCAGAGAATTGTGAAAATAATTTCTATTTCTTCTTCATACCCCCTTTATGTTAAAGGGGGAAACCCCAGAATATTCAGCTAAAAACCCTCACTAATGTTCATTATTGTAAAGTGGAATTTTTAAGATCTAACTTGGGAGTAAACTCTGAAACAATCAAACTTAAGGAATTTTGCCAATTCCTTCATAGCCATACACAATTCTTCAAAGTTTATCCATAGTCCAGGATTTCAATTTTCAGCTACATAGAATTTCCAAACTGCCACCTTTTACTACACCATTGTATCAGACCTCTGTTGTCTGTGAAATTAATGGTGCTGGTCACATACTTCTTAGAAATTAAAACAAACATTTTCAACAAGAGCTGCAAAATTTAAAAAAAAATTTCGGGGCAGGGGGGGAAGCTGGGGAGAGGCAAGAGTAAGGTCAGTTGTCAGATAATGCCTCTTTGTTCCCTCCATCTCTCACACAGTCCCCTGGATACTCTAACTGTCCTTGCACAGAAACGTTTTCCTTACTGACCTGCAAATCTGGGATCTTGTCAATCCATGCTGAATTACGTGCTGTAGAATTTTGTCCCAGCAGGTCCAAGATCAACTCTGCTCTGTACTCTCAGCTGGACATCTCCTAATGACCCAAAACTGGAAAGTCATTATGCATTCCAGGAATCCTGCCCTGCCATTTCTGAGGAGCTCAAACTACCCCTGTGAATTCCTGCCTAAGGACAGGGCAAAGCAAGGAGGATATGTCACATTTCTGTATTTCCTCTCTCACTCATAGGAAGAAAGACAGTAAGAAAAACATCAACTTGTTCTAAATAGAAGTTGGGTAAAAAGGAATGCATGTCATTTTTAATAAATTATTGAAGCCCTCAGATAAGTCGCTGACCATCTGGCAGCTGGTAATGTAATAACTCATGAGCTACTTCAGGGAAGCTGTAGATTGAAATATGGCATTCTTGCTTTCTTTTGCTTTTAACTGACTCACAAAACCATCACAACAAGTTTAACAGACTCCCATCCTCTTTACCATCTTAACTTCATTTCTTAATAGTACTTTTCAGCAATCCACAGTGACATGTTTTAGGTGGGCTAGTGGCTCAGAATAACTTTTGCATACCTTTGGATTTAATGAAGAATTTGAAATAGAAGCCTGTAGGAGGGAAAACCCTTTGCTGATACATTATTTGCAGGTCATGCTGTATATGCCCCAATATAATCGCAAGATGACAATGTTAACAGTGCTAAAATTAGGTATAACATTTATAAAAAAAATATGCATAAGAGGTTTAGCAGTTTCAGCTTTCCAGAATATCATGTGTTTGGCGGTTGATACCAAGAATACAGCAGATAATTTTAAACATAATCTAAATTTGAAATTGAGCTACAAAAAGAACAATCAAGTAACATACTGCTCTAGATATTTGAACAATAATACTATGTTTCCAGCCAACAGAGCAGAATTTTTAATATGTATATGTTTCTCNATAATTTTAATAGTAAATAAAATTAAATAGTCTTTAAGGAAAAAAGCAACAGAGGTTGAGTAGGCAACAGTAAAACAGACATATTGTAATTGAAGTGTATAAACAGGAGAAAAGATATGCAGACTAATACATAATTCAGGATTCTGTGATGGAAAGAAAAATCTCACTGATAATTTGAATATATCTTAAGTTCATCAAATTTTATGGATTTATAGCATGATTTACTTCTTTTCTTTCAGGTCTTAATCAGGCTGAGTGCAATGCTGCCTGTGACCTAGTAAAGCTGGAATTACTCCCTCCTGTCCTTCTTGGTTAGGAGAGCTCCACCCACAGACTTTGCCCACTTCGACTTCTGCCCCTAACAGTGACCTCCCCTGAAGGATGCATGAGCTGATGCTCTTTGGCCACCACCTGTAGATACTGGCCTAGTTCTGCTGTCATGATCACAACTGTTCTTATAAATGTTATTGCAATATGTGTCTGGTGTATCACACATTTAGAAAAGGGGCACCAAATGTCAGCAAAGTCCAACTTCTGTCAGTGCAAAGAAGGCCACAGTGGTACTCCACATGTTCTAGTGTGAGTTTTTAGTAGGAAATATCTTGAGAATTTGAAATAACTTCTTTTTATAAAGTCAGAAGTTCCAGCTTTTCCAGCAAAGAACAAAATAAACCTCTACAAAATACAGAACATAATGCTCAAAGACCATAAAGGGTACTTGTAAATATGGTTCCCTGCTTGTAAAATACATGTAAAATACATGGTTTCCTTTCACCTATGATTAAATCTCATATATCAAATTAATAAATAGAATCTATCATTGTAGCAGTTAAAGCCATTCATTTACAAAAAGTAAAATTCAACACTCTTGCATCAAAGTAAAACAAATAAATCTGAGTTTGAAATGTCCTTCATAGTCTGACTTGCTGCCATTTCATAACATACCTATCAGTATAACAGTTAAGAGACCATATATTTTGTATTTAATTAAAACGAATCATATAAGGATTTATTAAATACGTCATAATATCAATTGCCTTATGTTTTCTTAGTATCTTCAATCACACTGAACAAGAAAGATAACAAGATAGACTCTGCTTAGACTGAATGGCATTTAGATTTAGTGTGAGAAACGTCTGAATGGGAGGCCTGAGTGAAAGGAATAATGCTATCATTTGCTCACATGAGGCTTGTAGAATTTACATTTTAGAAAATTCAGATAACCACAATGATGGTTGACAACTCCAAAAGAAGCCAATTGGACCAACTGTATCAGCATATTCACCTTCACTTTTTTACAGTCTGACTAGCAAAAATAATTATTCACAGTTATTGTCAGAATAGTCTCTGGGAGCACAGTAATTCCTCACTATCAAATAAAACCATGAAGAAATCTATAAACAAGTGATGGAAACATTTAAGAAGCAGGTAAAGAAGGAAGCAAAACTTCAGACCAATTTTCCTGCACCTGGCATAGATGTGCCAAGTACAGAATATTATGTCTTGATTTGTATTCTTCATATAAAAAAGAAAATTACATTCTTGTTGTGAAGAACAGCTCATTTAATCATCAAAATTACTTGTAAGTGTCACTTAATAATGCAGCCTGATAAAGGAAATGGTGATTTGATTGTAAGTGGCAAATCTGCATACAGTAACTCCTGTCATGATGTCATAGCCTTATTAAGAGGATCCAGCTTGATTTTGAGTTAAAGAGAGCCAGTGTGATCCTATGCACAAGACAAAAACATGAATGATTAACTAAGATTTCTATAGCACTTAGAGCCTAATTTGATTTGCATTCCTGCTATTTAATTTATCTGTATTACAAGAGCACTCAGAATAGAACTGGCATATGTGCTTCATGTATACATCAAGAACTGGTTACTTTTTTCCTGAGATCTTACAAGATACTTTGAAAAATTAAAGAAAAAAAATGCTATTTGTGTTTACAGACAGGGAAATGAGACATACAAAGTTTGTGGCAGAAGAGGTAGCACCCAAATTATCTACCTACTTGTACATTATCTCCTTCATCTGTCAGTCTTGATCAAGCCTAGAAATACAACATCTTCATTTCTATTGATTAATACAATAAATGGGTATTTACTTTCATAGGAAGTAGATAGAGTTCTATTATTTTTTCTGGTTTTACCTGGTTTAGGCTGGTAATTAGAAACAAAGAGACTGATGACAACACTACAGATCTGTTTCTCCTCAATTTAGGAACTGTTTAAAAGAATATACCATGATCAATAGCATCACACAGGAGAAATGGTGAGTGAGCATCTTACTCCAGTGCCCCATAAAGCACTGCTTCGAAGGCTTTTGTATGTGCTTGAGTGTGAGATTCCCCCTTTTTCTTTTCCTATCTTTTTTTTTTTCCCTTTTTTTCCCTGAGGAGAGAGAGGAAGGGTCTTCTCTGTACTTTCAGCAATTTGTGAATCTAACTCTTTGTTGCCTTGCTATTGCTCCAAGTGTTTGATAATTAAACAAAAAAACAAACAAACAAAAAAACAAACCAAAAAAAACACCCCCAAAAACAAAAACAAACCACACCAAAAAAAAGAGTCCTTTGGGTTATATGAAGGTTTGCACTAATTCACATTTTCTTTTTCTGTTAGGTAGCTGAACTGAAACCATCACTTTTTTTAACACAGTTTTAATAGAACCTGTATACAAAGTTCTGCATTCTTTGCTGAAAAAAAGTGAACAAGTCTAAAAGAATATAAGCATAATCTGAAAGTAGGGTAGATGAACAGGAAAAAAGTACTATAAATAATTTAACATGAATGTTTTATATTGACTCACGTGTTCCCTTGTATTCATTGTGAATATTTCATCTCAATATTGTTAGACTTGGCTCATACAGTATTCTGATGCCTATAACTCCTACCAATAAGTAGAATCTTTTTTTCTTAAAGAATATGACCTGTCACGAAAATTTCTGCACCCAATTTCTATTCCAAATGCCCACAAACTGAACATTTATTTAAATTATTAGATTTTTAAATTTGTGATTAGTGTACTTTTTAATGTTTTGAAATTTTACATTCTTACCCTCCTACGTAATATCACTCATTTGCATGATAATTTGCAATGGAGTTCATGCAAGAATGGTAAAAGTCATGGGAAAAAACTGTTTTATTGTTGAGCTCCATTATACTAGTCCAAAATGAAAAATCCTTGTAGTTAATGCATGTCACCCCTTTTTTTCATTATTGAACCTTATTTTCAAACTAGCAGAAAAGAAGCTGTTTTTAATAAACCTGAATTATTACCAAGGGAAATTAAAAATATGAGAGTCCAAATAAAACTAAAATGCATGTAGCAATTTAATAGCAAATAGAAAAATGAAGTGTTATCAGTGTTGTCCTATCAATATCCAAAAATATGCAAAGACTCAGTATATCAGGCTGACTTTTCTTGCTGGAAGCAGGCAGCAAGTAATAGATCCAGAGCTAAGAGTATTTGTTGTCATTGTGTTTACAAACAATTTAACCCAGAACAAATATATTTCTAGCCATATGATTTACCTTGAGTCAGTGCAAGCCCACAGGAAAAGAAAAAAGAAGATATTTTGGCATGAGAACAGACTTGTGACTCCAGCAGTGGCTTGATGAATATGCACACAGCAAAAAGTCTGAAAAGTTTCCAGAAACATAAGCACCAAATATACTCGCTACTGAAAACCTTCATGGCATGCTTTTTACCTATCTTTACTTCACTGTTTTTCGTTTAGTGTCTGCTCAAACATGGGGAAGAAACTTAATCAAAATAAAAGAATAGAGTGTATGGCACCTAAATCGTAAGACAGTTTATAAAAGAACTTTGGATACTATTTTCGTATCATGGTATGAATGGTCTATGGCAGTGCAGCACTCTTCCAAAAAGCAAGATACAACTCCAGTAACTGACACAATTCAGACAGTACCTCTGGGTGACAACTGACCAGTTAAGGCCTTTTACCACTCAGCTCCATTGCTGGTTCAGGAATATAAAGGCAGACTGTTCACCTTGCCTTGAGGCTTGTTTAATGCATTTCCACAAGTGTTTTCCTCCCTCTAGGAGAGTAACACACATTGCCGGCTCAGCAGAACTTGAGCAAAGTTTCTGGAAACATTTAAATCAAAACCAGTTATATTTAGCAATGTTATTTACAATTGATTCATTTGCAATGGGTAAAAATACTGATCTTCTCTTGACTTCAGTTTTTCTACTCTACCACTAGCCAAAATATGAATTATTTTGCAACAAAATTAAATTGTTCTTCTTGGATATGAGTCATTACCATTTTTATAGCCTTCTAGGAGGTGACCATCTGTACATAAAAGAATATTTGAAAAAATACATATATATATACACTTGTCTTAATAAAGCTATATAAAAAGTAATGTGGCACAAAGACTAATAAACCGGGTCAGATGTGGAAATGCATGGAAGTCCTGTCCCTGAGACATCACTGATAAAGAAGAAAAGTTTCAATGCTAAAGAGTACAGTATTATCCAACAAAGTGAGAGTGAGTGTAACAAGAAAAGCTTTTCAAAAAACTGCAGAGAGAAAAAAAAATTTTGGTTGAGTTTAGGTAGTTAGTTGTGTACTTTTAAAGGTTCATTTCCTAATGAAAAGGTTAATTTCCTTCTTTCTTCCTGTGATACCTCTGATGCAACATAAATCCTCCCAAGAAATTAATGGTGTGCTTGATTTTATCTGGAAGGCTACTTTTTACAGATTCTTGCTTAGCCTTGAGACAACAGAGTATTCAGAAAAAAAGTTTTAGGGAGAAATTTAGAATTTAATGCAGAATTAAATTCTGATAAGAATACAAAAGTCATTGAATGCATGTGAAAGTGTAGCTCTTACACTGAATTTCCCAGCATGATACTTTCTGTGAGTAGGCAAATAGATCAATAAAAAGTCTACAAGAATGACTATGGATACTGTGAAAGACACTTAAAACCTTCTTGAAAACCTGAAAAACCCTGCCCTTACTGTGGTAAAACTTAGGAACACCAGAGGTTCAGCTGAAGTGAGGCTTTGACTGCACTCTGGTCTGATCTGAGTATAGTGCAGCTGTATTTTATGATGCACTTTATTTTAGTCCTTAATGTATCTATTAAATTAACCAATTAATTATATATACTTTTTCTAGATAAAACCCTTTGTCTATGTTTTATCTGAATCATGCTCTTATCAATGTTTGCCTATGCTTTTAAACAAATATTTCTGGCATAAATGGAAACAAATCCAGAGGAAATTATTGTGGGGTTTTTTTTTTCCTGATATAGTCAAAGCTTCTAAAAGTAGAGATAGTTTCTTCAGGCAGCTATATCTCTTAATGATGAGCCTCATTCATAGCACTCATTAAAATTGTGTTATCTTAAGAAATTATGTAATTTAATTATCCATTATCTATTTGAAAATACTTCTTGAGAGATATAAGAGCATGATACTGAACAAAATTCAAAAACAAAATATAAAGTGACATAAATAAATCATTTATGCATTCATTTTCATTACACAGATGAACATGACCCAGCATAGCTGCTCACAGAAGAACTTTGATTCCCATGACATTTTGACTATCATATTGTAAATCACATATTCTTGGAAAGGCAAAGACATCAAAAGGTAGAGGAAAATGGCTATTTATAATGTAGGGAGCATTACTTGTTCAAAGTGGTGAATATAATGAAACTATCTGATTTTTTGGAATATGAGTGATGAAGACTGTTTTGACAATGTCAAATATGGCTGATTTCTCCTTCAACATTAAAAACCCACAGCTTTAACAATTTATTTTTGTTACAGGTTCAATGCCTCTTCTACCTAAATATATTGAAATCTGCATTGCATAATTCCAAAAGAATAAATCCTAACCAATTGTTTAAAATCAAGTACTTCAAAATACCTCAATATTTTGCATTGAAGCTCTCTCAGGCACAATAGAATGATTAACCACTATCCCAGATAATTTCAGAATTATTACATCTCTGGGACTCTTTACACTTTTAGACATGACCTACATCCTTTAATCTCATTTATACAGTTGTGTTCCAATGTGATGCCAGTGACAAGTTAAAAATTTCCTGAGAATCTGTCCAGGTTCTATTTTACATAATGACACACAAAATAAGTTTTTGTCTCCTCCCAGCCACTATGTTGAATTACCTTTCTCTGCAAAAAAAAAAAAAAA
>VXBX01001047.1:1043216-1071150 GCA_013400415.1 Scytalopus superciliaris
ATGTGAATGTACTGTGTTTTTCTTTTCACCCAAAAAAACAAGGAGTGCTGCTGGAATTCAGCTGGAAGTTTCTTGGCAATGTTACAAAAGTTTGGGTAGTAACCAAGCTCCTAAATAAAGAGTTAGACACTGGAGAAATCACACATGAAGTGTGGTAGACAGCTTCAAGCCAGAAACTACAGACACTCCTCTGGAGATACAATATGGCAGAGTGTCTCTGAAGTATTTTCCTGTGAATTTAATTTGCAAATGAGCTGTGCAGATCTGATCAAACACAATAATAAACGTGTTCTTTCAAATGAATGCAAAAGACTTAAAAAGCCACAGACACTCATAATTGTTGTAGGTCTCTGCAATTCCAACTTAACTAATTAAACGCTCTAATGTTGAAATTGGTACTATTTAGCAGTGTGGTTTTCAGTTTTCATATACGTAAAATACACAGAGAATAACCACCACTTGGTAAGGCTATTTATTTCATTACTGAAAAGGAGCTTGGATGAGAGACTATCAACAGAATGCTTCTGCTATTAAAAAGGTTGCTATTTACCTTTTTAGTTTTCCTCCTACCACTTTATGTAATATAATATCTAAAAATGCTAACTTAGGCCATCTGTTCTTATTTCTATTTCCAGCCCCCTCTTTTTTTTTTTTTTTTTTTCTCTTTCATTCCCCTAGTTTAACCAATTTTAGTAGTACTGGAGCTCATTCTGTGACATTTTGCTACAAAGAAAATCCATGTTTATTTCCATACAATTTAACAGGCCAAATCAAACAATGAATATGCAAATTCTGAAAATAGCAAGATTTTTGAAAAAGAGCTGTAGAAAAGGAGAAAACGGTCTACTTATAAATACAGAACTGAAATGTTAGAGAGCAGTTGTAATGAATGTTACAACACAGAACAAGGATTATAATTAGCCTCTAGATACTACAAAGGAGACACTGCCCAGATCAAAAAATAGAATAAATAAAAATATAATTCAATTACACTAAAAGAAATGAATGTATGAGGATAGCACCACAACTCTGTGAAGTTTATTCACTGCCTAGAAGAGAAGAGAAGAGAAGTGATAAGAAATATTTGCATATATGGATGACATTGCACGGAAGAATCTTATCTTTCAACATTAGCTCTCCATGTTGGTAAGCACAAGTGGTAAAAAACATGGCCTCAGCTTGGCTGGCATTACCTTTGGGATCCTGATGCCAAGAAGTCCCCAGCTGCTTAAGCAAATTTCTGCCCATACTTTGAAGCAGTGTAAAAGAACCAGGGCTGGGAACATGATCTGACAGAACCCATCTGAAAATTCAGTTAAACCATCCATAAACAGCATGGAAAGAAGTAACCAAACAAATGTTGTTATACATAAATAACTCCAGGCAGTCATTTGTCTGTTTAGAAGAGTCCAATTTATTTGTTTTCCCAGGATTTTATTTCACAGATGCTGCAGAGACTTTTTCTCCTCCTTCTTTCTGCAGAATTGTGACTGCAATGTCCATTAGGGAGGATTATTTCGAGAAACAGTCTCCCCATCTGTTGTCTCTTTTAAACAGTGTTAAGTACTATTTTGCCTCCCTGGAAAAAATTGTCCACATGTTCCATTCCTGCTGTGCAGCCACAGCCTGAAATGAACACCTAGGAAATACAGCTGAATGGAGCAGTTTCAGAGGATGATGTTTGTTTAACTGAAGCGATGGTGTTACATTCAGAAAGAATATTATATTTATAAAACCAAAGTGTGCACTGTTAACCTGGGGTTTAAATCCCTTCATGTCTTAATGCACAAGCACTGTGGTGGCTGCATGTTTCCCTTCCTGGGCAGTATGGTGAGCATATCTATTTTAAGAGTGGAAAGAAAGAAATGTCACATGTTAAAAAGAAATACTTCAGGGCCAGTAGGATAATCAGCTTAAAAAAAAAAAAGTAGTTAAAATTTCTGAATTTCTGATTTCCCCTATTTCTGCTGAGCTCTGTGAAATTCCAGTTTCGAATCTAAACTTAAGATCTTTACCACACCTCTCTGTGATTTTCCTATAACCTATAAAATAGGCCCTGATAAATAATACATAAAAAAGTATGTTTTGCTGGTAGTTATGCAAAATTGCTTCCTCAGTCATTCCTCAGAATTGCTCTGAAATGATGCATAACTTAGTTAAGTAGTATCTCTGGAAAACTCAAACATTTAATGCCCTTTTGAATTCTAGTTTGAATGATGGTGCAGGTGCCTCCTGCTAAACATACAGATAGAAAAGGAGCATGTTAACCTCTATTCCTGGATTCACTCTAGCATTTCCTGCTGCTGACATCCTCTGAAAAAGATAGAAGTGAGTAGTCCATTAGTTTCTTGGCTTGTTCTTTGGGAAAAGAACGAAAAATTAAATCAATATTTGCTGAGTGAAAAAGATCAAAAGTTTCACAAAAATAATCTTGGTTTATAGCTCCTGAGACACTATTCTAAAGAAAGAGGAATGGATATGTAACCAATAATTAGAAGTTACTTCAAAGTCTCCTTCAAATGGTTTCTTGTGATATCAATTCACTACCATGTCAGAGGAGAGTACACTTCATTTTCAAGTGGATACATTTTTGAATTTCCTCCCATTTTAGTTTCTACCAAGTTCTATGTATCTGACACTGACAATAGATATAAGGATATTCAAAATGAAGCTTTCTCATAGTAGTTGCTTTAATTCCTTTTTTCTTGATTTGCTGTATTTGTTCTTAATATATACACTAATATTTGTGTTAGTCCAAGCCCCTGGAATAACAGCACATACATCTGAAGGCCTTCAGATTTCAAGCTGGGCGATGCTGCCTAATCATGATTATCACACGATCAACTTTAATAATAGCACAATTGTTTAATAATTACCATTGCTAATAATAATCTGTATCCTAACCTGATTAAACATCATAGAGTTTTACGTGTTTAAATTTTTTGAACTTTTTTTCCAGTTATTTTGCTTAAAAATGCAGTTTAATTTACTGAAGTTCTAATGGGATTATGTTGAAACATGAACTCATTTGTTATAACAGCCCCTCTGATAATAAAGCTTTTACTGTAAAAGAACTGGCAAACTAAATTAATATCTTTTGAAAATAAAGGAAGTTTAAAGATTATTTTTTTAAAATTCTTTTTCCATGAGAAGATTCACAGAGGTAGTATTCAAAGCAGGCACAAATAAAAAAAAAAAATAGCCCTTTTTTATATTTTTTAATGTAGAAAAAAATTCATTATAGTTATTGTCAGTCTATTTACTTAGAAGCTTTAGATTATACATTTTGTTAATAAAATTTTATGCTACAGGGAACTGGATGCACCACCACCATGTTGTCAATGTGCTTGAGGGCAGGGCTGCCATTCAGAGAGGCTTCATTTGGCTGAAGGAATACTACGAAATTCTGCAAGAATAGCGACAAAGTACTGCATGTGAGATGGACTAATCCCCCAGCAAAGGGCGCTGGGGCCTGACTGACAGGGAGCAGGAAGAAACAGGATTGCTTTGTCACAGCAGGAATAAGGAGGTCAGCACTCCCCTTTACCTGGCCCTCATCACACCACAGCTGGAGCAGTGAGTGTGTTCTGTTGGGGGGGCCTCAGGACAGGAAAGTTATTGGTACACCTGAGTGAGTCCCCAGAGGAGCATGAATGTGACTGCACATGGAGCAGCTCCCTGGAGCCCCCCACAAAGGGGGCTCAGAAAGCAGTGCTGGAGAAAAGGTCATTAATCACAGCGGGATAAAAAATAATTCCCTATGAGCACAATTAAGAATTGGAATGAATTGCCCAGAGAGGCTGTGAAAAATCTCTAGTCTTGAAGCTTTTCTAGAGCTGAACAACAATGTCTGGGTTTCAATTCAGTCAGTGCTGACACTGCTTTTGAGTAGGAGCTGGATGAGAGACCTCAGGCAGTCCCTTACTACCTGTTGTCTGAGTCCCTGAGCACATCCCAACAATGTATCCAGGCCTCAGGTTTCAGTCTGCTGACCAGTTACATTTACCTATGACAGGGTTTTAGAAAGATTTTGTGTTCTCCGTTCTTGTTCTGTCAGCTTTATACTGCTGAAAAGAGTCAAATACTAAATTTCTATACTTCCTGTAGGGTCTCAAAGCAGGTTTTGCAGCCTCATTTCATCTAAGAAAATTTCACCTAAGAACAAACGAACAAACAAACAAACAAAACCAAAAACAAACACACCACACCACACCCACACCCCCCCCAACAAACTGTGGTAGCCGGTTAAGGTCAAAGAAGTGAGGATAAGCCTTCACAGTCTCTTTCAATATCCACTTGAGTTACTAAGTGAAATATATGGATGATAAAGAACCACATCACTTCAGCACTTTTCCCTTGATGTGTCAGTGTTTAAAATGTATTAGGAAGTTCATATTTGGGGGCATTAGGACTCTCAAAAATTTTAAACCAAACAGAAACATTAAAACACAAATCTGTTAACATAGGTATAAGCTAGGATCTCCGCACCCAAGATCTCACAATCCAGAATTCAGTGGAGAAAGGATGATTCAGATCTCATTTTCTGTTGTTATTTGTATATGGGCCATGTCACTTAGAGGTGCAAAAGAGGACACTATATATGCAAACAGAAAAGAGGAATAAAGGACATGTCTCTTGTCCCAGCAATTTGAAGTGAGTTTCAATGCAGTTACAGTTCTGAGCATGTTGTAATACAAGATCAAAAAACATGCAAAGTAATAAGGTTCAGGTTCTTCTTAGAAATATTTTCCTGAGAGTCACTGCTTAGTAGTGAACTTCCATGACAGAAAACTGACTTTAAGAGAGATGAAAAGAGGCTATGAACCTTATACATCCTTGGAAATCACTTTTTCCTTTCATTTTCTTTTGATCTTGCAAGCAATACTTCTAATTTCCAATTACTTTTTCTCCATTTTCTTTTTAACTTACATGCTTAATTTTTCATTACTTTTTCATTACTTTTAATATGTGTGGGTTTCATAATTTTTTTCTCATCTAAGTAATAAAAATTGCATGCCTTTAATTTTGTGGCATCAACTGTTATCATTGCTATTTTACCTATTAAATTAATTAATTTTGATCAGTTCTTACAGATAGAAAGACATGTAGAAGACTGCTTTTTTACTTTTACATTTAAAAGCTTAACTGAACAATTCTCTTTTTAATTTCATCCTGTTATTTAACTTACGCATCTCATTTACTTATCAGTCATAGAAAGCAACACTGAAGAAACCTCGTATACATATCTGACCTCAGCAAACTGTTCCAGTGCTCTGGGATTCCTACCATAGAAATTTTTTTTTACTTATCCAAGGACAATTAATCTGAGAAACTGTGATTAATCTCTATCATCCTACAAAACAGAAATACCAGTTATTGATGTCTCATTACAACAGTAATTATTTGAAAACTTGTCATAATTCCTCTCAGACTAAACTGCATCTATCCCTTTTTCTCACATTTCCTTTGATAACATTTTTCAAGACTTCTGGCCATTCTTTCTGAATGTCCTGAAGTTCATCATATTTTATCCAGATCTGTCTTTATTTTTAATGTCTGTTGTTCCCTACCATGTCCAACTCCATCCTGCTTCTGGCTTGTGATTCTTATTGAATATGGTAAGGATATTATTTACATTATCATCAAGATCATTAATTAATATATTTAGTAAAAAAAAGGTTCAGAATAAACACCTGATGAATAGTACTCAGTACCCAACTGTATTGTTAAAGCAAACTATTCAAAATAACTGAGAACAAATTTCTAGAACTAGATCATGTATCCTTAGTTTGCCCATAAGAATGTCATTGCAGAGTCTTAAAAATCCAGAGTCAAAATGTGTATTCCTGCTAGCACACATGAATTCTTATCAGGTATCACTTCCAATGTGCATTTGGTTCCACTATATGCATCCTTCAAAAGGAGAAAATGGGCTGCCTGCCTTCTGCATCTAAAGAACATTCTTTATGGCCTTTTACTTCCATTAATGTTTTGGAGGAAGAATCAAAATCCATCTGTAATGATTATACAGAATGGACGTAACATTCTCTTGGCTAGGCTGCCCATAAGGCTTTCCCAGCAAAGGCTGCTCAGACCTTGGGACTCTGGATCCATTCCTGATGTAGACATTCCTGCTCCACTCAACCTGCACAAAAACATCTTTGTGCCCAAATGTGTTCTTAAGCAAATGGCAAGAAGTTTTTCCTCGCATTTACTTTGGGTGGAGATACTGCCTTGCTGATGGAAACAGACTTTGAATATTGCAGTCATAGGAAATAGTGATACATCAAAATAGATCTTAAGATTACGTAAAATACCAAATCTGGCACGGAAATACAGAGAACACTGACCAAAATGTCAAATCTAAGACATACATCAAGTCACATTTTCTACAGAAAAAGGATAACAACCACAGAAAAAGTCAGTGACACTGGGTCTGATAGAAGCAGCATCATACTCTGAGTGTTTGCTGTAACACAAACCCTGGAGACTGGTGTTTTAAAATATTCACTGGTGAACAAATTAAGATCTTGTATTGCTACATCATACAGTTTTACATTTAGATCTCACTCTTTTGGTATGAGAGAGAATCAGAAACAGTAAAAATATCTTTACTGAAAAAAAAATAGAGAATAAAATTGTGAAAAGTGACATTTTGAGGCTAAACTATTTTCTGTCAAGTAGTGGCCTTTTCTTGCATTAATGGAAAAGAAGGCTGCACCTCCTTGTCTGAAGTAAGACCTGGACTTAGACATCCCTGATATAGACAGCAGGGAAACATCCTCTTAATTATCAGCGAAGTTTCTGAGACTTGAGCTTGGGCTTTATCCTAGGCAGGTATTTCAAGGTGCTTCCTGTGGTCTCTTGTCAGGAATTTCTAGACTACTCTTCCAAAAATATATATCTATTTGTAGAAAAACTCATATGACACTTCTTTTTAAAAAAAGTAATCACTCTTTTAAGATACCCAAGGTATTTTTAGGGTGCATAAAGCAAGTATCTGCTGCTGATGTTGTTCTTGTTGCATTATAGATTGGGGAAAACTAATAAACAAATGAACTGTGTTTTCCTGGTCTATGAGAATTTTTGTTCTTCATGTGGGAACAAAAATAATACTGTAAATGTGCACAGTTTAAATGAACAGATTTAGCAACCTCAAGAGCACTATTTTTTTGGTAGGAATAAATAAGAAAAATTCCTAAATTCCTAGTTTTCTGAAAGCCTAAAAGATCATGCACTGCATAGAAAATTAAAATATTGAAATGAACAACTAAAGAAAAAGGGCTCTATTCCTTAGTTTATCTCTCACCTATACCTTGGTAGAAAATAGAGAGATAGTGAATGCTTTTAATATAATAACAAACTGACCATCAGCATGAAATAACTGACTGTTGATAGCTCTCTGTTATATACACAGTGCCCTAGAACATGAACATTTACAGAACACATTAATCCTGCCGAATGTGAGTAAATGCAGATCAAATGTATTCGCAGTCATACTGATCCATCAATTGTGCTGTTTCATAGCTTATTTCAAGAAGACCTGCTTTGTTTCATTTCAATACACATATATTCAAATACCAGAACATAGTTATTGAAAAGTAGCCTTTCCTCAAAAAGCATTCTTTCCTCAAATTTCTAATGTGTCTTTCCCTTTGATATTCAGTGCTGATTCTGCACACATGGTATTTCTTCCTGTCTCATTGCTAAATAGAGAATATATACAGTTACAAGTTACATGCAGGTATTGAAAAATAAATTCAGAAAAAAGCATGCAAATAGGTTGAATGGCCACTGGTCATAACCATATTTCTGAACAATAGATCTAAACTTGTCCCACTAAAAGTATATATTATTTGACCAGAATTTCCTCATTCCTCCATGTAAAGATTCTGGTACCACCCCAGACATGAGCACAGCCTTGCCTGTGAGACCACTCTCATTACTTCAGGACTGAGAGGTGGACCACTCCAGCATTCTTCTTTCCCCTTCATCCTGGTGCTGAAGTATGGTCTGCCTTCCTGGGATGGTTTTAAAACCCAGTGGTCTTAAACACAGTGATTTAGCAGAAAGTATGTATAGGGAGAAAGCTGTAGATTGAATACAGGGTTTTGATCTAACCTCTATACAAAATAAATTGTATAAAATATTGTGCACAAGAAACCTTGCCAAAGAGTAATATATATGAATACATATCAATATATGGCTCCTTAAAACCATACTTTTCTGAAACTTGCAGAGCAGACATTTTCCTTAGGCATTAAGAAAACTATTCAGAAAACAATCATTATTGTGTTCTTCAGAAAGTATCTTAGTATAGTGATTTCTTCAGATAAAAATGTAGTGTCATGGAACTGGGTCCTCTAGGTAACGTTACAGGGTAAGAAAGCTTAATCAGGTTAGTGGTAGGAAGATGCAGTTTGCTCAAAGAGTTTTATGATAACAGAATCTTAGATGTTTACAGAATAAAATAGCATTTGGTAAGTCTGTTCCTGGCAGAAGCTTGTAAATTCTAAGTACAGTGAGAGAGCTCTTAGCCAACGACTTGTTTTCTTTACTGTTTTAGCACAAGATCAAAGCACATAAGCACACAGAGTATTCTGGGTTTAAGTTTTTGATGTAGTTAAGCTATCAGAATTTTTTAAGTCAAATACTCAAAAAGTGATTGTTTGGAACAGAAACCTGATGATACAGATAAAATAAAAATCTTACCAAAAAATATTCACTTTGCATAAAATCCTGAAATAGCACTGTATACCCATTTTAGGAAAAAGTTCCCAATTTTTTACCCCTAAACTTTAAAATAATTAATTTAAAAATAATTTCCCAAGTAGCACAAGACTTTGACTTTTAAAAAAATGCAGCAGATTGAATCATCTAAGAAGTTGACTTCAGCTTGATGGCTTTCTTGAAAGAATTATTATCTTCACCTATTCAGTTTGGGTTTTTTCTTTTATTCTTACAGTTCAAATGAACCATCTTACTTATAACAAACAGGACTGAAACAATGCTTAAATCACACTTTTTCAGTTAAACAATAAAATATACCTGGAGTTCTAATTTGCCATCCTAGGATATCCATAATCTAAGCAATGACAGGCAATATGTCTGACTCCATCCAACGTTTACTAGAGAAAAGTATCAGTGAGACTCAGAGTTATGAAGTGACTATTTTTTAATTAAATAACTACTAATAATTGTATACAAGTTATATTTGACAAAATAGAGATACCTATATTTGGATACACTGTGCACTATACTTTTGAATTCATTTACTTAGTCCTGATATGAATATATACATTTGAGCAGTTGCAATAATGTTGTTAGACTTGACTTAAAAAGCTCTCTGAAGGGTCCAGATTTCATATTAAGAAGTCAGTAATCGTCTCTGAACTATGATTTTAGTCTAGCACTTAATCTAGTGTCCTTTTGGTTCAGTCCACCTCCATACCACTCCTTCACACACTAGCTGTATTTTGAGCATATGGATTAAAAGAAAAATGGATGTCTGGGTCTTCTAAATGAAAAGTCCACCCACAGGCCCTTGACTTTTCAGTAAATGCTCAGACCTGTCAGTTCCTGCTCCAGTAGAGAATTTTCTTCATCAGTGAGATAATGAGCTAGTAAGAAAACACACACTCTCATACACAATCACAAATGCATATGTACAGTAATAAAAGAACAAAACCATCACCTACCTTTCTTCTAGGAGTTTTTAAAGATTCATTTTGAGTTTTTTCCATTTTTTAATATACATTTAGATACATATTGATGGCCATAAAATGTACTAAAAGATAGGCCATAGGAAAAAAATGAGATTGTATCAAATCCTAGAATTTCATCAAAGAAATGTTTTATATTGTATGCTACTTTTCTCAGGAATTCATAGTTAGGATATGTACCCAGGGCTAGAATATGCTAGGAGAATCTTGGAGGAAAGCAAAATTTTATCAGTGTTATAATATTACTACTATAAAAATACATTTATATAAAGATTTAAACACATTATTTTTAAAAATATGTAGATTCATGAAGTTCAAAACTGTTGTTGTTTCTTTGAGGTTTTTTTATAACTACGACATTTTATTTCAGGATAAAAATAATTTGAAACAGCTAATGTATTTTTCTAAGCATCAAAACATTATTTGATATGCAACTGTTTCATAAATCATCACCTTAGAAAATTTAACTACCTAGATGTTTCCTTCTTATGTCTTTAAGACAGCACCCTTAACATGACCTACATAAACCAGCTATCTCTACCCAAATCTTATGTCATTTGAGAGACAGTGAAATTAGCACTTGTGCCTAAAGCAACACAGTGAATTAAAAGCTGAAACAGAAAGAACTTCCAGATAGGAGCATGTGATAAAAGGCAACCTGGGAATATACTGAAATTGAGTGTGTCCTTTTTTTTTTTTTTTTTTTCATTTTATCCATCTTTTATCACACCTATTTTTGCATTTGCATTTTCACGTATATCTTTTGTTTTCCTTTTTAATGTGTGATTTAATATTTGATAGACAGGAAAAAAATAAATTTTGAGTAAACAAGAGCCATGTTTTCTTTGAGTTTAAGAATACAGACAACTAGGGAAATCATGTGAGCTGAGAACAAGATTTCTGCCAAAATATACTAAGATACTCTATGAACATTATTCTGGTATGATACAGAACGCATGTTTTTGGAACAATCACTTCTGTGCTTAATTATTCTTCATAAGACTTTTTTTACATAAAAAACTTGAAGTCATTTGTTGTGAAGATACCACATTTGTGCTTAGGGTCAAATTATCATGTGGGCTTGGTTTATCACACAAAAGATGTTGGGAAAACATTTCACACTAGACAGTGTCCTCATGTAGATTCAGTCCTTTGTGATAAAGTATTACGATGGAATCCTAAAACACCAATGTCTGATACGAGCTTGTGGGCACAGAAAGCAGAACACGGTGCTTCAAAGACAATGTGTATTCAGACAGAAAACAGCCTGTCACATTTTTGTTTTCTATGGCAGTTCTATCTGTTACAGATAAACAAAGTTTTTCCTGGCATGGGTTATCAGCATAAGCAGAGATTATAATATTGAAATGCATTAAGCATAAAACCTGGGCTTGTTTTCTCTTTCTCCAGGCCAAGGTTGCAAAGAAATGCAAGGACAATTTTGCATTTCAAATTGCTTACAGACAAAATTGGTATTGCTTGGTTACTAGCGGATAAGTTTTATATACCGGGGTCAAATATTTTGATATCTAAATGATGTTATCTGAGAGTACTGAAAAACCTGACTTGGCCTTTTTGTACTCCACTTATGGCATCGGAGGCTGAAGATTCTAATTCTCACTACCTAAGCCAGTGCCTAAATGTCAGTCACCTCCAGCTGAAAAAAAAAATTAAAGGAGATGCATCTGAGATGAAAAATTAATCATAACATGACGATGCAAGTTTTAATATGCAGAACAATCTACCAAATCTTCAGAGTACCCTTCTCCCTCAAAACCCACTGATAACCAATTAACAATGTGAATAGAAGGTACAGCTTATAACATATATACAGAAATAACATTATTAATGGTCTCTATCTTAGTAAAATCTGAGCAGTCAAGGATTAGTATTAGAGTGTCTAATTATTTTTGACATACCCTCTATGTGATGGGAAGCCTGGAAAAAACTATGAAGAGTTGACATCAGCATGCTTTTCTTGTATTGCACACCTTTTGCCTCTCTTAACAAGAATAATGAGCTGAACCTCTGGAGTGAAAGTGCATAACAGTCTTGTAGGCAGTCCAGGAACTCTTTTCAGACAAGAAGATTCTGCTAACAGAACAAAATTTCAGCAAATAAAGTGGTAGCAAAGCTGCTATGCTACAACAGACAGAGTTGCTGTAGCTAAGACAATAACTATTTGCACAGTTCAGATTCTTAACTGTCAACAATTTTGAGTCCCTCATCAAAGTATACACAGCATTTTTATCCTTCAAAGGAATGTTGTGATAACTGATGAGAGAGATTACAGCAGTAACATCATAAAAGTGTCATGTTTACAGGTAATCAAGTGTACCATGAGCAAAGGTTGATATTTATATCTATATCTATACACACACACGCCAAGAGGAAGAGAGATTTGGAATATTTTGTAGCTCTCTATCACTGAAGTGGCTGTATTTCACAAGTTGGGGAAATGACTTAATTAAGAATAGGACCATTGACTGGAAATATTAAGAACCAGGTTTGTAACACAAGTTTGCTTGAAAACACTGACAAAAGTACAGTGTAAGATATTGGCTCAAATTATAACAGAACTATCCAGGGGCCAAGATGTATTTCATTTAACTACTCATATTGATCTATTGCTTGTTGTTGGGAGTTAAATATATTGTGTTTGGAAACAGAAAATATTAGCTTGATGGCTGAAGGCTGGACCTATGTTTTTAGAGACTTTGGGACAGCAACTACTGTAACTATCTATTTCTGATGGATAAATGTCAGTTGGAATTTGGACATTGGAAACTACCAGATTGTCCTGCATATTGAAAGGTTTGAGCAGCATCCAAGTGTCAGATTTGGCTCAGACCTGACTCCTTTTCCAAAGGGAAATTTATTCTGTTGGGAATATTTCACTTCCTCTTAATTTAAGTTTTTCTTTAGAATAATTACTTTTTTATTTCTTCCTTGAATTTAGAAAGATCAGCTTTGAACTGAAAGAGTGTTAGGTCACATCTTCCAATTTCTGATGATTAAGTTTGCCCATTTATCTCCCAGTTCATAATCACCACTGGGGAAACTTGTTGCTGCCTATATTTGTTTTGGTTGAGGCAGAAAAAGTAGGGGAAGTAGGAAAATTTGTTGTTGTTGGTCATGGTCCAAGTACCTATTTTAGACTGAGGTGCTCCTACTTTGGGAAATCATGAGATTCCCTGAATTTTTTACTTTACTAAATTGCTAAACTGCATTTTGGAAAATAAAACTTGGGATTCTGGTTCCAAAATTTGGGAATGGCCAGCTTTTATAGTGCTTCCCCTCTGGCCAGGAAGTGTTTCCTGTGTCTGATTTTATGAGGGGGAGGGGAGATTAAAAAACTTGCATATTTCCCCTAATCCTATCACACACTATATCATCTCATTCATACTGACTCCACCAATGCTGCTTTCCCCATTTCCTGAGTTACTTAGCAACAACCATCCCTCCCTTTTCCACTCCCCCATCTATCCTTTCATTTTTTCCCCCCTTTGAAATCATGATTTCCAGGCTGTTTAGAAAAATGAGGATGCTCAGCAGCATAGGGCAAGCTTTTCATTCCACCCTTCTTTTTTGTGCCTGCCAAATCCTTCTCGCCTCCAAAATGAAAATCCAGGCTGCCTGCATATGTGTAATCAAAGGTTAAAAAGCACCCCAGCTGACACCACGCATGTGTTAATCTGTGCTGCAGCAGAGTGCATCATTTCCACTTTGACCTCAGAGTTAATCTGCATTCAGGCAGAAGCTCCGTTGCTTTATTCTTTCATTCTTTTTTTTCTCCCCCTCTCATTTACTCTTTCTTGCTTTATTGGATTTTCTTGCATGTGTGTCAGTGGTTCCATAAATGTGTGCATGTGTATGTGCTTCTCTCCTTGACTGTTTTTATTCTGTGTCTGTGATTCTGGCTTTTTGTTTGGGTTTTATTTTTTGCCTTTTCTCCCAATTATATTATTTCCCTAGATTTGGAAGCTGCTGCCTGCTGCCTGAGCTGACGTTTTCTGATTATATCTGCAAAGGGCTTGTGCAGATCTAATTTCTGTCCCCCTGCATATTAATTCCCGCAGCTGGGCGCAATGTCTCATCCCACTGACGGGACCTGGTAGGAAGGGGGGGAAAACCACTGCCNTGGGGGGTGAAGAATCTGCAAATTTGCCGAGCTGCGGTGAGAATGCCGAAGGTTTGGGTAGTGGCATTACATTCATTTATCTCCCGGCAGCTCTGATCTTACAATGTTATATTTCTCTTACAATTGCCGCTCTGACACAGCCTAGGAGGGTGAGCGGCGGGGGTGTATGATGGTGGTACATGCCGGGGTGTTCGTAGAATTTGGTGCCGTATTAATGAAGCCTTTATCTCTGAATTAATTGCTTGCCCCAGTGCATGAAGTTCTAACGCAGCTGTGTTTTGGGGACAGAATGCCCGTGCCTTCGTGCTTGTTTTCCCCGGGCGGGCAGACCCATCATGGCTGTGCGGGGCTGCGGCCGCCGCACGGGGCTCGGCGCGGCTGCGAGCGACGGGCAGGGCTGAGCACCAAGGACAGGGATGCGGGTCCCTCACAGCCCTCCCGGCTCCTCACAGCTCTCCCGGGTGCCCGCACAGCCCCTCGCGGCCGGGCACAGCCCTCCCGGCAGCTCCCGGCCGCCCAGAGGTTCGTAATGCAGCCGAATGAGTGGTGGGCTGCGGTAGCGTCCGCGGACCAGATGAGATGGATATTTACAACAGCGTTCGCCCACCCCCCCCCGCCTCCCTACCAACACGTACTGTTGGAAGACCTGGGCGTGCTGCGTATGTGTATCAGATACCGAAATGTAAAGAGGTAAAAATCTCAAGAGCAGAGGAAGAAGGATTTTATATGTGGATAAGCAGAAAGTGGAGGGTGGGAGTATTGCTGCAGTGCCAAGCACTGCGCTGAACCAGACATTCCTGCAAAAATGTGTGGACTGTGCACTTAACAGGTTAGATGAAAAAATATCACTGCATTGCAAAGTACCTGGCCTTTCAAGTGGCAGTAAACTGTTCCTCGCAGCTGCATAAACCATGTTGTCATTGATACATTTGACAAGTTAGTGCCCACTCTCTTTGCTACTCTTAATGCTGTATTAACAGAGGGTTGTCATTCAAATTTACCTTCTTCCTTCTGCCCTTCTTTTACTTAGACAGTACCATACTGAAAAATGAGTTCTCTTGCCTTTTTTTTTTTTTTTTTTAAAGAAAAATCAGACTTTGTAACTGCAGGGGTAGAATCTTAGTTCTAAGCCAAATAAAAGGCCAAAATGATTCCCTAAGGAAATTAGAAGTTACTGCATTTTAGATTAACTTTCTTCACACAAAAAAGGGCTTTGTAAAGAATTCCTGTGGAAACAAACAAACAAACAAACTTAAAACGGTTGGAAATGGAAGTGAAATAAAACTTGGTGAGCCTACCATGAGGGATACCTTGTTGTTGGGAGTAAGACAGGTGTGAGCTATCTCTGATCCGTGCAGGTCCATTTATGATTACTATGTGAATACAGCAATGGAAAATGAGCTTTTAAAGGATTTTATGACACAGGCTCTCAAATTATTTTGACATAAAACTTCCACTAAAATAATCTCAGCTACTTATATTAACACGCTTCCTTCTTTTCACTCATCTTTGAGAATAGCATTGCCTGAGAGGAATTTTGTCAAAATTATTTCATAAGATCTATAAGAAACCCTTCATAATGAAACTTAAAGTTTTATCTCAGAAAAAGGTTCTGTTTTCTTTTCACAGCTATCTGATAGACAAGATGGTTTCCTCTGGCAGCTTCCTGACCTCATAACTTTAAAGAATATATAATAAACAAATACTGTTAAATAGGTACAAGTAAAGGGAAAATTATCCTTAGTGCTTTACAGGAACACTAAAATGAGCCAACATGTAGATATGATTTTAATCCTAACAATTTCCTCCTTCTGTTGTGGAAGAAACCTTATTACTAGTTTTGAAAACTCATGGACAGAGTTATAAAAGTTGGACTTAGATACCATTTATTTATAGCTAGGATGAGAGTTTTTACTTATAAAAATCTAATCAAACACTTAAGAAGGAGGGAAATATAATTTTACTATGTCTCTGAAATTATGAAAGGCCCATGCAGCTGAACACTAACAAAAGTGCTCCATGCTATGCATCTGAATAAATGTGTTGACATCAGTATGTCACACAGAAGTTTAAATATTTGCAGAATCTGACCAAAGGAATTGAACACATAAAAATTGATTACTCGTACTGTGCAGAAGTTCGAACCCTATTAATGAAAAAAAATACTATTTAGAGAAATCTATTGTTGACATTTAGAGGATTAAAGACAGAAAAGGAAAGTTAAGACATAACTCAGGCATTAATGGAAGTAATTAAAACTCTGGCTTTGACTTCAGCAAACTATCATTTGAACAAATTCAGAGCAAATGTCATATTACAGCACTGCCATATTTTACATTCACAAGAATGTGTGTCAGTTTTATTACGTGCACAGAGTACATCCTTACAATTGGGCATGCTAAAGTTTTAGGAAGTGCTTTCTTCCAGTTTGTTTCCTGACATTTATAACTGTACTGCAAACTTCTTGCATAGACTTCCTCATCATCTTATCACTCAAACTAATGCGACAGCATTGTGCAGTCTATCACATTGACTGAAGCTCTGTTTCAGTGAAAATTGGTCAAACCAAGCTTCAAATTTCTGAAAATTGTACATAAAAAAAAAATCTTAGGATTAAGAGACAATTTAAAACTATAAAGAAAATAAATTGATATTTGTACTTCTTATTATGTGGTCTAATTGGAACTAATTATTTGATTATCCTTATTGAACAACAGTAGGTATTTAACATTACATACTATAGAACTCAAGAGTAAAGTTTCAAAATGGTTTAAAGCTATACTCTGCACATTATTTGCACATAGTGTTTATTAGCTATTTTTGCAGAGTTTTTAGCTCTGACAAATTGTCAGCAAAACCCACATGCATACCTTGCAAAATAATGTTCAGATGGCAAATGTGGTACAATAACAATCTTTATTTTTTCCCTTCTTTGTGCCCAGGTAGGATCACGGCAGTGTTTATATGCTGCATCTACATACCTAAAACTGAAAACTGTCAAGACTGATGTAAAAACTCCATAAATAAAGCAATCATTTTAGCACTAAAATAGTTCGGTGCCCACATGAAATGTATTTCTACTAGTAAATTACTGAACATGGACATAAATAAAATTGTTTTGCTCCTGTAAAGTGATGTGGTATAATAAGGATTAGAAGGGGCATAGATATCCCCCAAATGGGCAGTCATTTATAATTACTGTAAAACTTTCTAACATCAGTTTGGTATTAATCCTGCAGTAGTTATTCATATACTTCCAATACTTCCACACACTGTATAGCAATAAGTCAGAGTTCCCACTGTCAGAATAAGGAGCTACTTAGCAAGAGATAATTTCTCAATTCACAAGGTCCGCTTTAAAGAAGCATCATGATAGAAGATGTGAATCTAGGTGCTGTTAAAATGTGACTTTATCCTTGTCTATGATACCAAGAAATTGAATATTTAATATACTACAGTGTTTCAGCAGAGCTGAGACTGTACAGACACAGGATCTGCTCACTACTTGAACATGTCAGGGGTGGCAAGGAAGGTGAGACAAGACAGCCTTTGAGTTTTTCATAGCCATGCTGCATTCCTAACTGCTGTCAGCTGTATGCTGGGACACAAACTTGGAACAACTAGTATTGTCATTAAAAGAGCACCAAACATGCTGATCTAAAGTACATTTGAAAATTAAGTAGTGTCTTGCAGACATATTCAAGTCAGCTCCAAGGCAGAGGCAGTTTAAAGGTCAGTAGCTCTGACTGACTGGCACTGTTCTGCAGTGAGAGATGCACTGGCTTGTTTGAAGCTGGCTCAGAACCCTGCAGCCTTTCCCTTCTTACAGCTGGTGTCAGCCACTACAGCTGTACAAGTTCTACATATTCTTAGATACAAAGATTCTATTAGGGTGATCATTTGATTATTTGTTGTTTAGCATTCAGCAGGATACCTGGAATGTACTGTGGTTCTCTGCTTCTTTGGTACAGTGTCAGCTGCAGCTTTACAGACTATTGTGCCTGCAGCCCCACTCACAGCCTTCTACAGAAAATAGGCAGCTTATGTGAGAATGGAAGGGAGGAATAGAGTGTTAGCTGATGGCCTGGTTAATAGGAATTTGGGCTTAAAAAATGACAGAATCACAGAATACTCAGGGTTGGAAGGGACATCTGGAGATCATCCAGTCCAGTCCCCTGCCAAGGCAGGATCACCTAGAACAGGTGACACAGGAATATGTCCAGGTGGGTTTGTAATGTCTCCGGAGAGGGAGACTTTATGTCCTCCCTGGGCAGCTGCTCCAGTGCTCTGTCACCCTCAGCGTAAAGAAGTTCTTTCTCATGTTGGGGTGGAACTTCCTGTATTTTAATTTATGGCCATTCTCCTCCTCCTCCTGTCACTAGGCACCACTGAAAAAGAGCCTGGACACATACATAAAAATAGACACTTTGAAAAATAAACCACAAAACCTGACATCAGAATTGAGGTGTCTTTTTAATTTTCATGCTTCATAGCCTGTCTAGGGTTGTATATTTTTTAACACGTTTACTGCAGTACAAATCCCTTTTAATGCAAATGATAAACTTTAATTGTCCATTTCCCCAGTTCTGCTTACACAGAAATCCACAGGCTGTTTTATACCTTATGTTGAAAATCTCAGCAGTTCTGGGAATATTCTCACATGTGGGGTCCTGTTTTATTCTCTCAGTAATCTCTGATCTACTGAAGTCAGTCTGTTGCTTAGGGAAAAGCCAGGACATATCCAGTATAGATTCCTATAAGTGGTTATGTGCTTATAAGTAAGAACTGAGGAATCAGCCAAAGTTAAATTGTAACTCAGTTAGGATCTTCAAAAATTATTTCTTACGCTGCATAATGCTTTTATTTTTTTTTGCAGAAAGTTCTCAACTTACATCCCAGGTATCTGATTTATAATAGCTCTAAACATTTTTTCCTTCATTCCTGTTTTTTTACTCTGCGTAGAAGATCAGCTTAAACTTTACACTTCACTTCAGCCCACAGGCTGTAATGTAAATTGATCTTAAGTAGCACATAGGTCTTGTCCTAGCCCTCTGGACATAAAGGAATGTCTGCATTCATGAATAGGGCTTGTTTTCTGTGAATGGAAGTTCTCAACAAGAACTAGGGAAGTGTTCTGGCATTATAAGAGAAAGAGACACATTTATTTTCTTTTTAGAAAAGGTATGACAACTGATGATAGAAATGAACATACAGGTAACTTCACTGGAAGTTTTCGTATGTTTTCTGGGCTCAAAGGAGGGAGTTGTTTACATTAATTATAGGATGACCAAAAATACTGCAGGGTACCAGGAAAGAAACTTTTTAGCTGATAGAGAGATGAGAAAGGAGTATAAAGTGTCCATTCTAGATGCACCTTTTTTTTTTATTATTTTTGACTTTAGACTCAATATGGAGAGTGATTACTTAAAACTTAACATTCATTGCATCCTTCCTTCTGCTACTGGATTATGTCCCAAATGGTCATGATGCTAATAAGAAGCATCTTATGAAACTCTGAATTCAGCTGGTGTGTATACCTGTGGAGATGCAGTGTCTTTGCAGGTGTTTTATTCAGGTGAGCTCCCGGCTCAGAAGAGCTCTGCCGCAGTAAGTGGGAGCTTTGCTGTTGTTTAGGTCCTGTTTTCTATTTGTGATGTCCAGAATTAACCTGCTTGTTTGAGTCTTCCAATTAAGAAGAAATGGGGCTTTGCACTAAGCCAGAAAGTGGAGAAAACAGCAAAACAGAACATATTATTACTTGCTTTTAAACTTGTCATATGAAGTGGTTAGAACTTAAGTTATATTAGAATGTATAACCATCTTCAATGTGAGAAATTTACATATTTTTTTTTTTCATCCATATGAAAAAAGAGTGGGAAGGGAGATAGTGGGTACATATTTTCACAAGTTCCAACACCTGCCAACTGGCTGAGACAAACTGAGGTAAAAGAAGGGCGAAGGTGGTAGGTTGAAGAAACTATTGAGAGAACAGTGAGGATTACATCTAGTGTGATTCTGGGGTATTTTATAGTTGTGACAGGAAATTAATATGTGAGTCTTGTCAGACTGAATATTGGGTATTCAGTCTGACACACAGTGATATCCTCTTATTTATATAACAGTAATATTTTTAACACAACTGCTGTCAAAAGAAAGGAGGTTTTAATGCTGCTGAAAACCACCAGTGACTGCATAAGCAGAAGAGGAATGTAGCAAACACCTTCCCATGTAGATTACTACCTCAGCTACATAATGTTTTTTTCATGTGATGTCCTAAGGAACATAGAAAAAGTTGACTACAGCAGCATTAGTTGTTCTCTCTTACGTAAATGGCATAGAGCACCCAATAATATGATCCCTGCCTGCCTGAAAACTTACGAAAATTATTTTCTTTTTAATCAGTGAGGTAATGCAGAGCCCAAATATTTATATAGGTTCAAAGAGAAGAAAAAATATTTCAAAATCCATTAAATTCAGTGGTAACATTCCATTACAGAAAATCTCTATCTGCATGTTTCTGGAAGAGGAGAGATTTTGCCAGGGATATTTCTTCCCTGATCTTTTGCTCTTGGCCCAGTATATTGGTGACTTGACTGAGAGTCATGATTACATTGTGATTACTGCAAAGTAAGAGCAGGTAATAGAAATTCAGTAATTTATACAATCTCAGTGCAATAGATGATCAACATTAATGATGAAAAGCACTCCTGTGTAAATCAGATTTTTATACCTTCAGGATCACTTCTGTTTTTTCAGATTTAGTGGAACAGCGTTTTCACACATATTCAGTAAAGTACAACACAATGTGTAGGCCTAGCTGTGAAATCTGGCCTTTGTATATGAGACTAAATATTACTCTTACAAGACAGAACTTTCATCTGTTTGCAGAGACAGCAAAACATTGAAGAAATACTATCTTTACAATACCTAAGCCAACATACGCAGATTATTACCAGAAATTGAAGATCAATACATGGAAAAAATTATTTAAAAGAAATGAAGAATAATAATGAGCGTTTGGAAGGAATGGAATGAGAAGTTATTTACTTCTTATGCTTGCATTAGGTCTTTCCAAATGAAGCAGGTAATCCTGTGTGAAATGGTATTTTTTACTGAATGTGATCTTGGACTTTGGTGTGAACCCTGGAGATGAAAAACTAGCTTATTTCTGAGCTATTTATCATCCTAAGTCTTTGAATGCTCCATGTTCTACTGAAAAAAACATTTCTAGTTCTATACATTGATGAGAAATGCATCTTAAAGAGGATCTCATGCATGTCTAAAATAACTTCTGCCAGAATTCCCCAGAAAAAAGTGGGTGATTTGAGAAAAGGAGTGTTTTCCTTCAATAGTGATTCAGTGTTATATTGTGTAACACAAATAGCATGTTCTGGTCATATGAAGCTTTTGTTAATCTGTAGCAAGATATCTTCAGATCCAGACAGAAATGTGCCTGCTGCAACAGATTGAGGATTATCTACTGAATTCCACTTCCATTTAATTCCCTTAGATTATTTTTCAAGAGAGACAAAAGAGGTAGAAGGAGAAAGAATGAGAAAGAGAACAATTAGAACAATTAATCAGATAATGGTAGAAAACCTTACTAAACTAATCAATGTATTAGTCACTATATTATTAAGTGATAATGCACTTCTGGGACCTACTGAACTGTGCATATGCTTGCTAAAGCTGGAGAAGTGTGTCACCAAAGCAGAATGAATTGTACTCATAATGAGCAAAGAGATCAGTTATCTCTTGGCCATTTTGTGTACATCCTATAAGAGGGTGTATTCTGCTTTTCCTCTCCAAAAACTGCTATCCTCAATAATGCCTCTGGTTTCTACTTTTATAGGCCTAAGAGCCATTCTTCCCAAATTTAAACATTCAAACTGAGTCTTTGTGCAGAAATATAATCATCTGACCCCCCAAAAATCAATAACACAGTTCTATATTCAGGCCATTAGCTCATACTTATTTGTGGTGATGGCCAATATCTTCAAACCAACTGTGAAAGTATTGCCTGAAGGGATACAACAGGAAAGGCAAACACGCACACAAATGTCAGTGAAAGAATGCCACCAAATACTTGGTATATAATTAAAATCACAGTCAATTTGACTGTTTCAGATGAATTACTGATAGCCCTTAGAGTTACCTAATTCAGAGACTAAGGGCCTTAGTTAGCTATGAGCCCAGAAAGGCTATCCAGTTCTTGTGAGCAGGAAGCACAGAACTGAAAGAGGTCTGGAAGTGAATTGTGAAGACTGGAATTGCACAACATTTTTAACACAGTGACAAGAATCCTGCTATGCTTCAAATAGAAAACCAGTGCAGAGATTAGAAAGATGAGTTGTTATGTTCAGATTAACAAAGATGACAAATGCAGGGCAAATGTTTGCATCAAGTACAAAGAGCCTGAGTATATATTTTGGAACTTATAGGCCAGATTGATGCCACAATCAAACAAGAACACAAGTGAGAAAGCTGGTAGTGGCTTGAGAAAAGATGAGGTGTGTGACGCATGTAATATCTACGCTGCCAAGAACTGTCTTAAGTAGCTGAACTAATACTGAAAAGACACCCTTTGGTTTCTGTCTATATAATATAAATGACATATTCTGTTCCTGCAGCCTTTGAGGGCTGTCACCCCAAATGTGTTTGAGTATTACCATTTTGTTTTGTAACATAGTAAAGAAATTATTTTCTGGGAATGTGAGGATTTTGAAGAAGGGAAGGTTACCAGTGGTAAAATACTTGGAGGTCCTTAGAATACAATTACAAATATTGCTACTCTTTTATCAATCCAAATAATTAACTACAAGCCACAGACCATATTGCACTGAATAAACATACTGGATATTTGTAAGCTCTTTGGGGCAAGAACAATCAGCAGTACATTAACAATGACCTTTTCCATTTTATTTCCTGTTTTCTCCAGGAAATGCTGAAGAACCTCACTAAGCTGCTTTATAGACTTAAAGCATGCACCTAAAATTACTTAAAACCTTAATAAAGCTCTAATGTAATGTAGCACATGAGATTAAAGTAATGACAAATCTTCAAGGTGAAATCCTTAACTTCAACATCAAGCATAACTAACAGGGCTTTGAACACCATGTTTAAGAATCTGTGGTGAACAATATGAAAATACTCCTCTCTGCCACTGGTTGTTGTGATACAGATCCATGACTGCTTCCTTCATGTCAAAATGTTGTAAATCTCAGGTACCTCTGTTTCATCCAGATAAAGACAATATGCCACAATATGCCACAATATGCCACCACTGCCTCCAGAGCCAGTTCATTTGTCAGAAATTAAATGAAGCAATTCCAAATTACTTGCTATTAATATCCAACCACTTTTAACCACTTTTATACCCACTTAATACATTTTAACCACTTAACAGTCAATCACTTTTATTCTGGTACACTTCTTAATAAGGATTCTTTCTAGAATGAGTTCCAGAATTTACTGTTTAGCAATCTAGGAACTGTATACATGAAAACAACTCATATATAGATTTGGTTTTAAAAGGGAATAAGAATAATTTTAGCCTTAGATATTTCAAAAATTGGATTTTATTTTATGTGTTGAAATAAAATTTTCCCTTGGCCAGAAACCAAGAATTTCAGCTCACATGGTAACTTTGAAAAAGTTCTGAGTATGTGAAGGCTTATGGACAGTACTAGGAGAGAAAATTGTTTGCCACTTTAATTACACAGTTTTGTTAAGGAATAAAAAAAAAAAAAGATATTATATCTGTAAAAACAGTTCTGTTACCATCTCCAAACCACTATCTCATTTAATCTCTCTATAGTAAATAAGCACATAGGTGATTGAATTCAATGCAATATATATTCAGATGAAACATGAGAAACATTTGTTATCTGCAATCATTACCTGCACATGTTGTGTCTGCAGTGACACCTGGGAAAACAGGTTGAGGCTGCTAAGCTGGGGTTCAGTTCAGCAAGGTTTTAACATTCAAGCTTTTATCCAGGAAAACACTTTAATTTCTGTTTAAATGTTTACCAAAGTGTTTTTTTGCACCAGGATCAGAATACTGAGCAGCTGGCAGTATGGAAAGCATAATCCTGGAAAATCTGTCAGATATAATCTAAAAATGCAATATTTGTCCTCAAGTCTATTCCAGTTATATCCTCTCTTTAAATTTGGTAATCTGTCTTGGAAGACTGTAGAACTTAGAATAGCACCTATTCTTTATTTAACAAATTATCTTGAGGTGTGTTTGTCAAATTCCCCAGGACCTCAGGAGGACAGATTGCATGTAGAGGTTTTACATTAGTGGCTTCCAGCGGAATTTCTTCATATCAACACTCTGCCAGTTATTTGGCGTAAGCTACTGGATCTATAGCAAAGGAAACTGAAGATGGATGTATTCATGTGGGAGATATGCTATGATTATTAAAACATATTTATCCTTCCTTAGCTTCTGCTCATGTGCCATTAATTTTAGGGGTTTGCACACTTTCCAAGTTTTCAGGTCTCCATCCTCACCTGATGGTCCCATCAGCATCTACTTGAGTCATGGAAAGACTCTTCTTGTTTTTAAAAAGTTCCTGATTATGCAGTTTAGATAAGATCTACAAAGGACCAACAAAATCTCTGAAGCATCATGGTGCCTTCTCTGTACCCATAGAAAATGAAGTCTGAAACCATCTGCACTTTTCCAATTAGCTTACTCTTAGTTGCCACGATGCTTTGCATGGCTATCCTAAATTCGTTCTGCATCTTGCTTCAGTGTTCATACAGAGTACAATTTCCATAAATGACACCACATGTAGCCGGTGTTCACAACTCTTTCATGGAGACCCCACATCTGGGAACGGACTAATTCAAGTAGTGGCAGATGGTAGCCTCTGCCTCTCCCTGCTTGGTCTTGTATCCATTCACCCTTACAGCTTGTTGTTGTCCTGCTGTGGGAGATCTTCCATAGAGCTCTTGAGGAGGACGAGCCAAGGAAACCTGCTGGGGAACTGGACATCGTGGCCTGAATATACGGACATTTTGGTTTTCATCTGAAACAGTTTCTGCAGCACATTTAGTGGGTCCCTTGACTTAGCCACAGTACAGAGCTGCAGTGAAGGGAGAAAAAAAATATTACTCTCATATAATCTTTCAAACTGAAGGAAACCTTTTCACCACTGTATGTGTTTCTGGACTTTGCTAAAGATATTTCGAAACTCCAGTTACGTGTCTACATCTTGTAGACCTTAATGTGGTTTCTTCTCTCCAGGAATTTCAGAAATAAATCAGTAATAGTGCTGTATAAACTTGGTTCCCAATGCAGTGTTTCAAAAGATGCTTTTGGAATATGTCTGTGATTACATCTACTGCTATTTATAACCCTTGTAGCCAGTTGCACGTATTAATCAAATCCACTCTCAGCTTCTGCTTATACTTGGCTTTTGTTCTGATTCTTGTCCTCTTTTCCAGTTATGGTGAGCTTTCTCTAGCCCAGAATAACATCTACTTATAAAACAAGTTTCTAGTAGCTTTCTCTGCATAAGTGTCTACTTTTACAAAGACAAAATTCTCTGACCATAATCAGAACAACAATTTATAAAATAAAATTCTCTTATCCTGAGGAAAGTAAAAAAAAGGTACACCAAAATATTTCTGGAGGAGAAAGAAAAGCCTGGGACATACATGCTTGTGTGTGTCTGGAATAGAAATTGCTCCTATTTCCTTGGTGTTTTGACTAGCCTTAATAGTCACATTCAAATGTGAGGGATGGGAAGATAGGCTTTCCAGTGATCATTATGCCTAGACCACTCGAATGCCAAAAAATTCAGAGCTAGGTAGAATTTGCATGGTTGTGCTGTACATTTTACTTACTGGAGACTGATAGAAAGACAAAAAAGATAAATAAGAAACTGAGTGAACCCATACACACTTTATTCTCGTTAAAATAAAATTACAGAGTTACCATATTATTTATTAGATAGCACCTTTAAAACAATTGACTGTTTTCCAGAACAAAACAAAAATCTGAAATTCTTGCATAAAAAGTTCAATATACTTCATAGTGAGATTTTCTTTCTACAGAATAGATATCTAAAGTATGGTTTTTTACAAAACTTTCGGTAGCCCAGCATTTCTTTTTGAGTTTGAAAACATTTGTCATAGTGGGGCATAAATAGGAAAGGAACATGTAGCAGCTTTGCATCCCTGTTTCTCATGGAAGGAAGGAAGGAAGGAGACTAGCAGGGTGCAGCCCTGCCATGCAGCATGGCCACTGCTTATGACAGTCCTTCCTTGCACCGAGCCCCAGGACAGAGAGTTGGCTGGAGCTGAACTTCTCTTGACCTGCCCACAGCTTTGTTTTACTTGTTTTAGCTGCCACAGGAATTTAGCTAATTGACCAGGCATCTGGGGCTAATTTGTTTGACTTTTTGCATGGTACAACTAGAGTTTTATACAGACAGTAGTGACAAGCAATGGCTCTGTGGAGAATGAGTTACTGACATGGCTATTTAATGTGGAGAAATACAAGTCTGGTACAACAGCAGAGGCCTTGAGGAGTGCACAGGGAATGCAGCACAGAGGGGTAGACGCACAGAATCATATAATCATTAAGGTTGGATCATTGAGTCCTACCATTGCCCAGCAACACCACATTCATTCACTGCTAAACCATGTCTCCAGGTATCACATCCACGCACCTTGAGCACTTCCAGGGATGGTCACTCCAGCACTTCCCTGGGCAGTCTGTTCCAATGCTTGACAACTCTTTCAGTGAAGACATTTTTCCTAATATCCATTCTAAATCTCCCCTGGTCCAACCTGAGGCCATTTCCTCTTGTGTTATCCCGTGTTACCTGGGAGAAGAGGCTGGTCCCCACCTGACTACAACCTCCTTTCAGGTAGTTGTAGAGAGCAGTAAGAAACTTCTTGAGCCTCCTTTTCTCCAGGTTAACCAGGCATGGGTTGACAATGCCATTGAATAACCCTACTTGGATGCATTTTACAGGAGAGGTGCCAACAGTCCTTATCCAGAATCTAGGATGTTTGTATATTTCACCAAGAAAAGTCCACCAGAATTCTACAACAAAACCACTATTTTCATCAAAATAAATAAAATCCATAGGGGAATTACAGGCACACTTGTTGACAATTTTCCTACTCAGCTGACACAGAGACATTAGTTTGCCACTTACATTCTTAATGTATCACACATCTACCCTGTTATCAGAACTAAATTCCACATCCACCCCTGCACAGTCTGTTTTATGACTATGAGTGCAAACAGTGTCTTGCATGATATAAGTTGGTTTATGTGGGAACACATGGATTACTGTTGGTTACCATACATTACAAATGAAGTTAAAACAGAAATTTTTTTTATTGTTTAAAAAAGAAATAACAAAAAAACAATTTGATTTTCACCATTTCCTTACACTCATTTTTGTGAATGTTAGCTACATGATGATGTAATTAAAGATGTGTATCAAGCAGTTATTTTCTGTTCATTCAGCTCTTTCTTCAAGACACATATCTAATAAACATTGCAGTAATGATACTCCCATGATCTAAGAGACCTAAGAATTTTTAATATACTCAGAATGAACCCAGACTGGTTTCACATTTATTTTTGAGTGGTTCCCTAACATCCAGGGCTTATCTGACCCACTTGCTTTACCAAAGATATGGGCTTTAACCTTGCTAATAGGTGCAATGCAATGTCATTTCCTAAGGCATAGTTAGTGGTTGTTCCTCCCTAATGAGATGGTTTACCATCATACCTAGTCTTCATCAAATGAAAATAATAAGGGACATTTATGTGCTTATTTATATTGTGAAAACAGCTTACAACTACATGCAGAGATGGTATCATTTCGCTTACCATAGCAAGTAGGACACTAGTCCCTTAACAAAGGCGGGCATTCAGTGTTTCTGGCTCTCAGCCCAACACTGGGAACACCTCATTATAGTGCTCTGCTATGTACTGAGACATAGAAGACAAGAATGAAAACATTCCCTGAAAGATTTGATTCTAATGAGGATTTATATTCAGTTTAACTTGAATTTATAGCTCACATCAGTACAC
>VXBX01001047.1:1071218-1083942 GCA_013400415.1 Scytalopus superciliaris
AAAGAAGGTTTTAAACCTTAAAAAAAAATTGCTCGGGAGCGTTACTCAATAAGCAAAACTGCTGACATTTCTAGCACCTCACATGTCTGTTTTTAAACATTGAGAGACAGTGATGAGAAGATGACTACATCATGAATGATTGATTCCAGAAGTGACTTCCTTCTGGGTAAAATTACTATGCAGACAAAATACAGACAAACATTGTGCAAGAATTCTGAAAAGCCACAAACGTGTGCCTCATAGGGTAGTACAGTACAAGAACCTATTTTTTATTTTCTCAAATCTAATTGAGCAGTAGGATTGGGTTTTTGAGCGAATGTTGTTTAATTAGATGGCTGGAGGGTATCCATGTTTTCCTATTCTTATTCACTGAGAAGAGAATTGAGCTTTTTGCTCCTCTTTTTAATTCATAGTGAGATTTTAGAAAAATGTTTTCTAAAAACTGTGCATCACTGAGGAGGAGAAATCACATATAATACTAACAGATGACAATTATATATGATAGAACACAGCCAGGAAAAAATGAAGTGGGCTAGCACTAAAGGAGACCCAGTCAAATCACATTTCAGTAATAGTCATTAACTCCTTCTCTTGAGGTTTTCCAGCTATAGTGGAAATCTGCAGGAGCTGAGTAATAGCAACAGGAAAAAATCATGCTCTAAGTGCCTTAGATTTCATATGCAGAGAACCATCAAACAGTTTTAAAAGAAATAAAAAAGAAAAAAAAAAAGAGAGAAAAGAGGGGCATAGGAGGGTAGGAGGGGAGAGAACTGGAGAGTAGAGGAAGGTCTGCAGAATTCAAGGGTTACACCTTTTATGGTTAGATAGAGCCAGATCATTTCAAATAAAGTAGAAGATCAATGCAAGCTAACCCTATGATGCAAAAGAATATCTGAACCAATTTCTCCTTTTTTTCTTTGTTACTAATGCTTTCTCTTTTCCCCTAACATGACTAGCCATAACCACAGTGAAAACTTATATGGGAGTAGATAATATAACCTCCAGAAATATAATGTAAGGAAATATATTCATACAAAATTCAAGCTCAAAAAAAATTAAAATAATCATCTGAAGTTATGGAGGCTTATCTGAATCATCTGAACACAGACTCCTCCAGAGTTCTCATAAGTATAAATGCTGCACTGCAAGCTCAGGCTGTTCAAAATGAATGATGTATGTTTCTATAGCTCTCTCTCTTATTCCTAACTGACTAAACAAGTTTGTTTCAACCCCAACTCTACACTTTGCAATCCTCCCTGAAGTTAGCATATAATTCCTCTACATACCCAAAGTTTTTTATATTGTGGTGCAATTCAGCTTTGGTTAATCAGATCAGTCTGTTCTGATAGATCTGAAGATGGAAATCCTTTATCAAGTTATTTAATGATGTGCCTCAACCTTCTGCTGAAGAAACAGATTCTAGACTGAGTGCTACATTTCAGCTTTTTTTTCTTTGCCAGGACAGCTATCACTGGTCTCTGTTTCTGGGAATTTTTTTGACAACTGGCTGTGAGCCCATTTTGTTGCTACTTGAAATATTTTAAAAGGGACAATAATCCTCATGGTCACTCACAACTTGAATCCAATCAGTTGTGCAGTGCAAAAATTGCACTCCAATTTTTCAGTACAGTGAACAATAAAACACAGTAAATACTGCAAACCAGAAGTTTTATTGTTAGAACCCTCAATAAATGCACTCCAAAGGACATTTTCAAGAAGTGTTTTCATGAACTTACAGGAAGGAAACAAAACTTAAACTAAGCTAAGTTTTTCCTTTTCAACACTTCTGTATAAACAGTTGCTGTAGCCACATTCAGTTGAATCTGAAAATATGGCAAATAGATGCTTTAACAATAACCTACAGAGAGCTAGCATTCATTATGTTTTAGGTGCAGTAGATAATGTGAGTGCATATCTTGGGAAAGATGTAGAATGACTGTAGGATAAACCAGTCTGCTATGATTGACAGTTTTATAGAGTCTAATACAAAACTATCATTGCCATATAATATTTTAGAAGTCTGCAAAAAGGTTTAAGAATTGGACTGTTTTACTCAAAATGTCTGAAAAATATCAGTGAGATGCTTTGAACTGCTAAATGACTAGAAGAAAGCCTGTTCAATCCACAGCATGGTACATAGGTCCGTGTTGACAGGTATCATTTCTTCAGTGGAAAAGAGAGTAAATGTTCACAGGAATCCAGGCAGCCTTTAAATCTCAGGGTAGGCATAGTTTTCAGAAATGACTGATTCCTGGCAATCTAGGGCCTTTGTGCTCAGGAAAGATGACTGAGAAGTCATCTTCTGGGAGTAGTCATCTGTGCTCCTCTAGTGATTTCTGGGTCTTGAATGC
Organism: Scytalopus superciliaris; assembly: GCA_013400415.1. Taxonomy (NCBI): domain Eukaryota; kingdom Metazoa; phylum Chordata; class Aves; order Passeriformes; family Rhinocryptidae; genus Scytalopus; species Scytalopus superciliaris. The sequence goes on from VXBX01001047.1 coordinate 1,073,570, forward strand.
CCATTTTGAGGTTCATGTGCTCAGTCCCTATGTAGTCTTAGTGTTTCAGTTTATGAGAACTGTAGTATTATTGTAATAATTATTTTCTTGTACACTTCAGTACCTTTGTGACTTAGGCATGAAATAAAAAGTCAGGTTCATTTTGGTTTTAAGCAGTAATATTTTCATGACAAGCTTTTAAATACTTTACATGGTTTGAAAAGTTCATGAAACTGATAGCTCTAGAAGAAGCAGTTGCCTAGGAAATAAACTACTTACTACAGGTAACCTACCTAAAATCCACCCTATCCAAACCACTGAGCAGAAGTCAAAACTATTTTCTTTCTTCCTGTGAAATTCCTCATCCTCCCTCACTCCATGATTATATCAAAGGGACAAAATACAGCTTATACTCCCTTTTGGCCAGATGTGAAACAAGTTTTGCTGGAAGCTCTGTGAATCTAGGATTACAGGCTCTTCAACATAGCTCCATCCAGCATTGTAATTGCACCAGCACCACAACTCTAGGAGAAGGGAGTAGGACACGGCAACACCTTTCCATGGTTTCTTAGTCCAAGTTTCTCAGCATAATTTTCTGTTAAATTACTTGATTTCCTCTTTTCCTCTCTAAGCAAAGCATTATTCCGAGGTTACATCTTTGATGGAAGAAATTACTTGGGAAAAGATTATTCTTCACATTACATGATTTACAGTCCTGAGAAAATTGAAGGTTGGGTCTTGTGATGAACATTTAGAAGTAAAAGAGAAAGTAGGACCGATTTTTATGGTAAGGGTAGTGGCACAGTCCTGGGCATAGCCTTAGGTTTTGAACAATACAAATGGACAGACTAGAAACATGAACAGGGCAAGAGAATCCAGGACACAGCTTTGTGAAAATACGTTCTGTTTCAATCAAGGTAGCTTTATTTAAAATGTGTCACCAAGAGAGAACATACTATTAGACTGCCAGAGACATTGTATTCTCCTGCAAACATGCAATCCTCCACATACTCATATGTCACATCTGTGTACAACATCTCTGCATCCACAGTGGGAATCTGGAACATTTCTTTCCCTCACAGTAACCATATTACCACCATGACTAATGTATGACCTATAGATTAAGGTAATTCTTCATGCACATCAGAGAATGAATTTAACTTGACTCTTCCTTAAATAAACAGTGCTGTTATGTAAACTAGCAAGTCTTGTTTCCATTCTTCCCTGAGAGGTAGAAAACACTGGTGCTGTCAATGGATAACACATTCTATATGCAAGTAGTTTATTAAATCTTTGCTGAAGGCTCCATAACTTCTATAGCCTACTTTGTATAAAAGATGAAATTGGCCAGAGTTTTTTGATAAATAAATTTGAGTTTTTAATTAAACTTAAACTAATTAATTGTTAGTTATTCAGTTCTGCTACAGGTCTTTTCCTTTAGGCACCTCATAGCTACTCTGATTCTGCTTGTAAACAGCAGTGCAACTGCAGGTGGATTTCAGCAGGGATAATTGACTCTGGGGTGAAGTTTCACAAAAAAATTCTCAGTAATAATTAAAATTAATTTTCTATATTTTGCAAAGTTAAAGGACGGAGCCACAGAAAGTACAGATTGGCAAATCTTATTCAAAGTCACTGAAATTATAGAGATTTTGACCAGCTAGATATATGACCTCACATGTGAAGGCTGAAAGATGGAGCAGCCAATGTAGGGTTTTGTGCCAGAGAAGAGTATCCTTTCTCTAAAACTTGTAACAAGTTCTGAAAATTATGTTCCTGTGGATTAGGACCTATATACGTTATCTCAAAGGTATGTCCTTTGGGAGTTAGTGCTCACTGTTTAAATAAGATGTGCCCCATTTGTCTGCCAATTTAGAGTATAAATTATCACTGCTGTCTGGGATTTCAAATAATGTATAGCCTAACTTTACCAACATATGGTACTTTCCAAGACACACTATATATGATTCCACTGGAAATTACATTAGTGTCTCTGGTATAGAGATGACAGCAGAGATCATCCAAAGTTATAATGCTAACTTTACGTTCGTAATTAACTAAAACACAGTAGTTACTAAATGGATAATCTATGCTTTGGTATTATTTTTAAACTAAGGAATTTAAGCCAAAAGGCTTGAAAGGATAATAATGTGAGACAGTTATATATTATTAATATAAATAGTTATTATATTTTACTAAAGTGGTGATCATTTTTCCATAGGTATCAAATTTATGTCCATGGAAATGAAAGCAAAAAAGAAAAAAAATTATGCTGACTCTCTTGAAATGAGGAACAGATTCCCAAACTGTAATGTGGACTGATGTGGCTTTGGTCTACTAAGAGAATAGTGTATCAGCATATTGATGAAACATTTAAGTAGTGGGCTTGACCATGTCTTCTTCTGAAGAAGGATCAATAAAGAAGATGGAAAAAAATTGTTTTCCTAATGCATCAGTGATTTCTCAGCAGAGATATCCTCTTCTACAATTTCAATGTATTTCCAGTACGGAAATAATGCCTTTAGTGCTAAGGGGCCTGTAAAAGAGGCTGTGACAAGGAGAGAGATTTCATCCTTTGTCCCTTGGTTGGTGACCCCAGTTCTACCTCCAGTAGGCAGCTCTGCCCACAGAGGTTACACTTGCTCCAGGAATGATTGAATTTTTCCCAGACAGTATTGCAAAAAATGTATGGATCTTGTGCACTAGCAAAGATCTCAAGAATAAGTTTCTGAATACTTTCTTTGTGTAATCTTAGTTTATGCTGAAGCTACACCTCATCAATAAGCACTCAAAAGAGTTATGGTATAAATCAAGTAACAACTTGTTTAATGCAGAATTAGGATTAGTGTGTGTATGTTATAACAAAGGCAGACAAAAAACATGAATTCAACCCTGTCTAGCACATGACATGACATGGTAAAACCCTCAGTGAAAGAATGAGGTTTTTACGTAATTGTAGAGTGAGATGCCAGTTTATAGATCTTTGCACATAATCGTTAAAAAAAATCTGATCTAAATTAATCAATGCTTATTAGCATGTAGGGATTGCTGCTCTCTTTGATTTTTGAGTATGTATTTCAAGTAATCTGAGACACACAAAGAGCCTCCCTGAATATTAAACACTTGTGGTTACACAAATAACTAACTAACTAACTAACTAAATAAATAAATAAATATAATGCATATATACAATTAATTACNTAAATAAATAAATAAATATAATGCATATATACAATTAATTACCATCACAGTTACCTCATGCAGGCTTAGCTGGCAAACTGAGCAGGGATTGGACCAGATGACCTCCAAAAGGGCCTTCTAACTTGAAGTACTCTTTGGCTTGAAGTCTCACTCTGACTCTCCTAAGCCATTTCTTTTTCAACTAGGAAAAGTAGATTAATGTAGAGCAGTTTTGCACACATCTCGCAATGGCATTAGAGTGGGAATATCTCAACTGGTGAGATTTTGTATCAGTGCCTGAAATATTGACCTTCAAAAACTTATACTGTAATATGCAAGGAGGTAAATAAATGTTTGTTTTCATATCTATTTTACTAGATCTGAAAACTTCTAGCAGTCATAAAAATAAAAGCAGATTTCAATATGCATTTGGGTATAACGTAGGCTTTAACAAATTTGTTCTGGATATTAAAAGCATTTGCAAAATTTAGACTATATAATCAGAAGGACTGATCTGAAAGTCTTAAGGAGATGAAAAGGGCTTTGTCCTTGTAACTTTCATTAGTATTAATAGCATTGCAAAGCTAAAGCCCTGCTCATCTGGATAGAGATGAACCTCTGATTGCTCTGGCTGGTGTGCAGGTTTATACAGAGTCACATTTAGACAATTGCATACCCATACTAACTTATGATCCTCTTGGAATTCTGATAAAAGTTGAAATTCACTGGCATTTTCCCCTAGCTATGTTGGCTGTGTTCTCTCTCCTCTGTCTCCCACTGATCTCAGAACGCGTTTGCTGGTTTTTGAGATGTGAAGTGCCAAAATGGCTTGAAATGACAGATGAGCAAGCAAATAGATAGGTATTTCTTTCATGTAAATAATTTCCAAGAAGAAATGGAAGTTTTAGTGACTGTCAGCTGCTGTGCAATGAGGTTGTTCTAGATTTGAGGAAACCTTTAGGCAAACATGTTTCTAATCTTGCACTGTCTAGGACACCAGACTCTACTAACTACTTCTTTTGAAGATTTCTCATGACATTGATATTCAGTAACACATTGCCTTCATGAAAGAATGCATTTTGTTTACTTTTTCTTTTCCATTCAGAAAATTATTTTCTTTTCAGAGAATGAATGTTTAATTGGTTATAAAACAGGAATGTGGCTTTTTATATATAAAGTTGTATTTCTTCATTCACTTTGCATGGTTCGAAAACATACAATCTAGTGCCTTCTGTTTGCAGAGACTTTATTTAGAAAGACTGCCTTTCCTCCAACAGACAGAACTTGGCTTCAGTTATGTTCCTTTGAATTAGAGGGTTGAACTCCAGACATCTGAGTAAACAAATTTCCCAATGTAATTATATTGGAATACTATGTAGCACACATACAATTAATGCTGTGCTTTTCATTGCCAATGAAACATCACAGGTCCAGGCTTGAGCAGTCAGAGGGAAGAAGTTGGGTTGCCAGTTCTTGACCTGGGAAGTTGAAGCTCCCAGGTTCATACTGTTGGTTCTGGGTGGGTTAAGGGTGCCTGAAGACTGCACTCAGCGGTATTCAGTACATGTAACAAAGGCACAGATTAAGCAATCCAGGATGAACTCTATGCAGTGCACATCTGGCTCTCTCTTCATAGTACACGTTCCCTATGCAGACTGCTTCATTATGTCCTGGGGAGCATAGTCTTACAGAGAGAGGCACAGATGTGCTATGGCTCTTCCCTGTCATGCTGAGCCCACGGGGAAGAAAGAACTCAAAGCCTCTCTCATAGTTCAGTTGTGTTTGTGCTGTTGGCTTACAGCTCCCAAGTCCCAGCACAGGAGAGCCTTCAGGCCATCCAGTCTGAGTAGGTCCAAACTGGGTGCAGCAAGATAATACTGTAGTGAAGAATGGGCACAACCTCACAGAAGATCACTAGTAACAGAGTGGTGCTCTCAGACTCCAGGACCAGTCATTGCTACACTATTGCACCCATGACCACGGTCAGCTGTGCTTCTTTCAACCTTGTGTGCCAAGCACAAGACCCAGCCCTGATGAGAATCCACTTTTCTCAGCTCTTTCCCACTCCTGAACAGATTCTGCCTGAAAGGGGTTAAGCTAAATTTTCTGCTTTTGACCTGTTTGTATCCAAACTCCATCCACTGGCTTAAGAAATTTGTAGTATCATTAAGGTTTTTCATATCCAGGAGTGTTCAAAGTTTGTCACAAAAGCAGGTCAGGAAAGAAGGACACTAATATATTATGCAAAAAACCCCCAGTTGCCTAGCAGTGTTCAGCTGATTACTATTGTCATTCTGAAATTAAAATATTTGATTATGTCATATTCTGAAGAAGTTTCTATATTCTCTTCTAGAACTGGAGGCACAGATTTTGAGAAAACAAAACATCCATTAAGAGTAGTCTACACATTTATGACTCCTAACTTGATTTTTTTTACTGTGCTAAGGAGGTTGAATTAGATCTGCTGCCATATTGCTCGTAGCAGAAAAAAACCCAGCAGACAGACTTTTATCCTCTCTGGGTTCTGGTTAGCAAAAGTGAAAATGAAAACCCTTGGCAAAAATTTGTGCTGAACTTTCCAAAATCACAATAAGCTGAAGTTCATCAGAGTGGAGAAAAGCTGTGTGACAGTTTGTTTGAGTGAATCTAATTATCAGTCTTGTCAGCAATGTGATGCATCAAACCATTCTCTCCAACAGAAGTAATGCAACAACTCTGTGTACATAATAAGTGATATTTTGGTGGTGGAGAGTTGCATAAGCTGAGTGACAATTAGATTTGTTTCATAACAGGTCCCACCTGAGGCAGTGAGAGAAAAAATAGGCATGGCAAACATGATAAGCACCGATGTTCCTTTGAACAGACAGAATATGGTATCAACTGTACTCCAAAGAAATGCTGCTAAAGTGCACTATAACCTCAGCTGTTACGTGGCATCTTTACAATGAGCCTCCTTTTATAAACTAGGAATTTTTTCAATGTTTTTTACAGTATTATTAAAATCTGAAATGGGTGTGTTTTGTCTCCCCAAAAAGTTACCTATGAATTTGTATTTTTCAAGGCTATTTCTTCATTTTTATTTAATAGTTCCACTCAAAAGGGAGATGATGATTATGAAGATTACACTTCAAATAAGACTTGGGTTTTGACTCCCAAAGTCCACGAGAGTGATGTGACTCTTATTTTAAATGGCTTGCTGGAAGGATATGACAACAAGTTGAGACCTGACATAGGAGGTATGTTGCTTTTCTTTCTAGACCACAGTGAAGCAGTGAAGAGAAAGAATTTTCATGTCATATTATTGCACACAGGAAGCAGAATCCATTCAAAGTAGTTATAAGAATAAAATACTATGCAGTAAAATATCAGAGGCATGGAAAATAGTCATAAATTTGGAAGCTGACATAAATTAAGATTGCTGAACCTGTCCTAAAACATGTAATAAGACTGTTGTGAATTGCTGAATCAGGCTGCTTGTAATGATCTACCAGCATAGGAAGTTTGGAATTTAACTTCTGGAGAACCAAAAAGCAAGTTTTTATCTTTTTATATCTAAGTGAGGGTGTTGGAGAATCCCAAGTAATGTATTGGAAAGGAAGGTCAAAAAGCCCGATCCGTGTATGATGTGATGGATACAGAGCCTCCAACAGCAGCAGATCTACACTGACCAATGCAGCTTGGGCCCTCACTTGCACAGCAGGGCAAGAGGTGACAGGGCAATGAACGGGAGAAAGAGGTTCACAAAAAGTAACTGTAGTCAAGCAAAACCAATCTCCCTAGATTTCCCACAGCCAGCATAAGTATACAGACCTAAACCTGGACTTATAATGGAAGTCTTTCTGAATCACCTTTGCAGGAATCTTTCTCTCCACTGATTACTGAGGAACCTCAAAAAGAAAAATCTCCCTGAATTGCTGCAAGTCCATTTGAGAAGCCCCATGTGTACTCAGAGTGGACGGACAGTACCTCTGGAGAAGAGGATGCAGCAGTAATAAGATTATAGAAAAACGCAGGGAGATTTCATGGGTGAGGAAGGCAGAGAAAAGCAGAGAGCAGCAAGGTTAATGAAAGAACCTGTTTCTAACAAGTTTACAGAGGCTTATAAACTAAGGAATTTTTCACAATGAGGGATAACATGAGTCTTTAACCTTCAATGTATGTATACAATGTAAATTAGCAGAGGAATTTATCTTATTCTCGCAATCCAAGACTTCCAAAACAGAAAGAAAGTAAGCATTCTTAAAAACAATTGGGAAAAACATCATGTTTTAGTCGAGGCGTATAAGAATAATAAAACTAAAATAGAGTAATTTCAAAATAAATTAATCTAACAGCTGTTCTTCATTTCTGTTTGAGAGTCTTGAGTATTAGTTTTGCTTTGGGCTTCTGAAATTGTTATTTGCCTATAGTCACCTCTGCAGGCAACAGTAGTAAAGTTGCATTTGGTGTTATGATGTAAAACAAATGGTGCAAAACATCGTAAAAAAATAAAGTTTGCTCTCTTTGGTAGTGCTTTGTCAGATGTATTGCTGTGACCTGACACAAAATATACGGACAGATATGAGTCACTCTAAGCTAACATCACTGCTTTGAGTATTCATTCTTGTAACACAAGGGAATTTGTTCTGATAGAATAAGTGGTACAAGAATTTGTCTCAAAGTGTCTTCAACTAATTTCAAACTTAGGACATTGCTGCAAATTTATATTTATTGTATATGCACATTTAAATGTGAGGCAACCATAGCCACACAGGAAAGGTATTATAATAATATGATTGTGTTTGACTTTCATGTAGCTGATTCTGACCTTCATTCACTTTAGTGATTCTTGTGTTTCTCTTCCAGTTAAACCAACAATAATTCACACTGACATGTATGTAAATAGCATTGGGCCTGTGAATGCCATCAATATGGTAGGTAAATGATTGCCAATTTTCCTTGTTACAAAGTCTCCATAATTTTGACATTACAAAGTTTCCATTTATTCTAATTGTTGTGCTGTCCCTATATTATTTTAAAACTTTATTGTAATTATGGATGTGAGGATCATATGAGGTATAAATCTCTGCAAGAGGGGAAAACTGAGCCCTATGCTGAAAAAATGTAATAGTAATAGTTTTTAATATAACCTCATGGTTTTATGTGCTCTGCTTTCACATGCTTTGTGAAAATTTAACTCCTGTAAAACTGAGCTTCCAGATTGCTACAAAATAAAGAAGGCCATTCACCAGTGATACCACTACTCTTGCCACCAAGAGACAAAAAGCAGAAAGCCTAGACCCTTTCCAGAGACTTCAGCACTGCTGATATTAGTCATAAGGCACAGGCAATTAAGTCAGCTCAAACTTCTCCTGTCCTAGATCTAAGGAAATAAGTAACTTTTCTCTGCCCTGAGCAGGTGCAGGTTGAGATGTGGGGACACAGAGTTAGAAAGGTGCATGTAACACTCAATTGTACCTTAGTTTTACCTCTCAATGGGAAAAATAACAGAATAAATTGGTTTTAAACAATAATCTTTGGTAAACCATGTCTTCAAAATTCCCCCCAAAAATGGTTTTATCAGGTCTAGGATCATCTTCTGTAGTTAAGTTTTTTCATATGAAATTAAGGAAAACATATCAGGAGCTATGTAAAATGCTGAGTGCTATGTTTTCATCAGTATTTCTGGTTAACACAACAGGAATATACAATTGATATATTTTTCGCCCAAACGTGGTATGACAGACGTCTGAAGTTCAACAGCACTATAAAAGTGCTCAGATTAAACAGCAACATGGTTGGGAAGATCTGGATCCCAGATACATTTTTCCGAAATTCCAAGAAAGCTGATGCTCATTGGATAACAACTCCTAATAGGATGCTCAGGATCTGGAATGATGGCAGAGTCTTGTACACATTGAGGTATTTATATCTAACTTTTACTTCAGTTTCTCGTAGGAAAGCCAAAGAAAGGCTCATTTGACATTAACCTGAAGGAAAAGACACTGGGGTTTCCTATTTATTTATGCATACAACCTGAAAAAGGGCAGTATTTAGAAAATATCCATTGCATGAAATTTATTTTATATTGGCACAATAAAGAATTTTATTTCTTCCTATAGATTATTCTGCCTTGGTCCACCCTAGCCACTTTCCTATATTAAAATGACAACAGATGTTTTTATAGTAATTAATTCAATCACCTCCCTCCAGGCTCAAGAACAATCCTGATCAGCAGAAAATCAAGTATCTGTGATACTCAAGATGATGAAAATGAGAAGAGGAAGGGCAACAGGGAAGTTAGATTTGCCCCTAAATTCCTAATGTAGAAAAGTTTCCTTTTGACTTCATTAACTTGGTGGTTAGTGGTCACAGCATCCCCCTGCATCCCACACAGTGAAACTCAGGGAGTCATTTGCAGGCAGCACCTACACCCAGGAACCCAGAGACAAACCCAGCCCACAAGCTGATCTTTTGGACACCCTGGGATCAACAAAGACCACAAACCTACAGTTTTCCAAGAAACTCATGGAACAAATAAATTTCCCCCCCTCATTTTCCTTTTCCCCTCTCTCATCCCATCTCCACTCCCCTTTCCAAAGTTCAAGTATCCTGCAGCTCAGGGCAAGGCTGGGACTGAATGAAAAATGGTAGAGTTTTTAGCAGGCATGTCAGGGGGTATATCTTACCTAATTTCTGATTTCTAAAAGTACATGTCTTCACCTGATCTATAGCACCTACACTACCTGAGTTGTATCACAGAAACTCTCCTAATGTTCAGTGGAGAGAAACACCTTTCAGTTCACTTCTCTTCTGCATTAATGTAAATGTCTTATTTTCGGATGAAATGAAGTGTATCCTGAGAGTGCCTTTGCATGAGGTAGGAAGGTAGTCTTGATGGCTGTCTTGGATGCAGATGTCTAAATTTGGACTGCCATCCATCATTTCTGAAATAGAATTTTTGTCACAGAAAATACATTTCCCTAGTGCATTATGGCATGTTGTGACACAAAGATTTGTCACTGCTCATGAGATGACCTGTATATCTACTTATGGATTTGTCAGTCATGAGTAATGCTGCCATTTCAGATGCACAGGAACAGGACTGTAATACCTTTTTCCATTACACAGTCTGAAAAGGAGATGATCAGGTCTATGTAACCAAAAAAGAAACACTGGTTATTGGTAACCATGATGTATTCCTATCCTTGGAATATTAAAATAATAACACAGGC
>VXBX01001048.1:0-24499 GCA_013400415.1 Scytalopus superciliaris
CTTTTCTCTGCTTGTGATCAGTAAAATACAATTACCCAATTACCTCCCATCATCTTAGCACTGATTGGTCAATTGCATTAACACTTGATGTCAGGGAAAAGGGCTAGGAGCTGCTGCGACGTGGCGTTGCTGCCACCTGGTTGACAGTTTGGGAACAAACTCAGGGTTACCTTAAGAAATCTCCAAGTCAGAAAGCAGTAATTGAAAAACAAGGGATCATCTTAAGGAAAGAAATGTCAAAACTCATTTTCTTAAAAGCCTGCCTGATTCTGACAGTTCAACCAGTATTCACAGGTAACAGCCTAGCCACTGAGGCAATGGAAATGACAGCAAAATGAGATGAGGTATAAAGTTGTCTGTTGTCCTTGCACAAGAAATACAGAGCAACCAGTATTCACAGGTACCAACTCTAGTCACAGCTGCAGAGGCACAACAATAATATGAGCAAGGTATAAAATTATCTTTACAAAACTTGCAGCAGTGGAAATAATTTGCATGGAAAGACATGCAAATTCTAATTACAGAAATAGTATTTGTTTAAAACTTGTACACACATATAAATTACCTAAAACTCCATTTTAGCAGCTGTTCCAAGGTTTCAATGAGTTTAATAATGGCTCCAATGAATTGCTACATGACAGCAACACAAGAGTACAATGTCTAGGCTCGCCTATCAAATCTGCCACAATTAGTTTAGAATTACTTCTGATCAGCATTTTAAAGTTTTCTAAACTGGCTCCCTAATTTGGACTACTAAAGTACTGTCATGTTTGTTATGCACTTACCTACTTACCAGGGTATGTTAGATGTACTTACCTGTGTTACCTAAAATGCTCAGAACTGGGCTCATGTCTTGGTTTTTATCAGGGACCTAAATTCAATACAAATTTTACAGAAAACTTTGCATCTATAGGGTCAGATATGCTATCCACTTCATGGAAACAGAATATGGATGATGTATGTGCTGGCATTTCTCTCTCTCAAAATCAGAAAGAAATTATTTATAGATCTAACTCCTCCACACAAGCCCCAAAAAAAGAATGTCAGGTGCTTTCATGGTAATTATAGCGAACTTTAAATATTAAGCAATAACTCTAAGTTATTCCAGGCATATAATAATACAAGTAGCTCTTTGCTCAGTCCTCTCTCAAATAGTCAAGTTATGTTTGGTATCCTTACTTAGACTGCAGTTTCGGTGTGAAACTGGCATCTTGAAAATAAAATAATTTTTTTAAGTTGTATGTCATATTAGAAGTTTTTTTTTCCAGATTTATAAAATCCATAAGCTGCCTGAGTTCAGTCAAATAACACTCACTGAATCATTAACACTGAGTTTCAGATTTATTCTACTGCTCAACAAGCTTTCTGGTGAGAAACCTCTACCATATATAAGTTAAGCAACTGGAACCAGGCCCTTAATCACTGTTATATCATTTAGCATCTGATCTTACTATCGCTGAAATCAATGGCAAACACAAATTACCTACAATGGGTGAAAGGCTGAGTGTTTAGTAATAACGAATAACCCAAACCTAACAGTCTTTCAACAATGCTAAAAAAGTCTTCGGGGATTTTTGGAGAAGGCTGTGAGTGTGATAGATGAAGTTGCTGACAAGTAACAATCTTTTTCTCATTTGGTGAGCTTATTTTGTTCCTGTCTGATTCATTGATGCTGCTGGTGTATTCTAGGCCTGCACAGGTCTTATGAGAGTCTTTTTACTACTCAAAATCCAAAAAACCACAAAGTCGTTCCTTTTTGCAAAAGAATAAAACCATCACAGCCTAATATGTTTCCTCTACTGTTTCTCTTAAAAGTTCCTGAATAATTTCCTGCTAAGATTAAAGAGCCTCTGAGTGACCGTGAAGGTTTCTATAACGAAATTAAACAAATATATGGGCATCAGGTACAGAAGACACAAATTTTGAGCATGTAATCAGAATCAAAGACACAAGCATCTGCAATAGCTACAGTATCTTTGTTGATACAAACTAATATTTCATTTTCAATAGAAACGTGAACATTTTCTAATCTTTATGTCATTCAAAAGATATCAAAATACACATTTCTAACAGATAACAGTTCTTAAATAGATGATAATATATTTGCTGGCCTAGATGTGACTGAACACAAAACCTGTATCAAGACAGTAATATGTTCTAGGCTATGATATGATCTGTCTGAAAGTTTATTATTTTTAATACATCAATTAGGCTTTATCAGCTAATAAACATAGAAGATAGCATGATTAGCTTCTTAGAACATAGCTTTAAGGTAATCTAATTTGAGGTATTTATAAGATGATGTTGCATGCATCATGAAAAAGTAAATGTTCTTATAATAAAAAAAATAAAATTGCATTATCTGTTTTACATGCCATCTCTGTGTGAAACCTATTTAAGACAAATATTTTGGTATTATCACAATAACTCATTAATTAATCAAATGTTAAAAAGTTATCATTTATCTCTGGAGAGACTCATGTTATATTTTTCCCACAGTACATTTTATGTTGTTGTCTCCAAACAATATTGTTTGTATATTGCCTTAGGTCTTTTATTTTGCAGATTTTTCTGGACAGGAAAGCCAATTCCCTACATATCAGTTCCACAAAAGTAATCCAACATGGTAAACTGATACACAAAATGAAAGCACCATAGATGATACACATGATGCAATGTTTAACAAGCCCTGACAAGGTGAGACAGAGGAAATATCATGGGGCATTCTGTTCAGTTCCTAAACCAGGGAATTACTATTCTTCATGCCTATTGCCCACCCCTAAGCACATTCAGGTGGACAGCAACTGTTAAGAGCAGCTGTTACCTGGTCTCCTCCCTGCCTGGGGGCTGCCCTGGCAGTACTACCATACAACAGGTAACATAGCCACTGCTTCTATGGTACAAAATCCCAAGCACACAGCAGAGGTCACTGGATCCTGGTTCCTCTTATGGACCAAGATCACCATGAGTCAGAATGGTGAACTGTGAAGAGAACTAAACACAGACTGACAAAGAAACTTTGTTTTTTGTATAAGTAGACAAGCTTGCCCAATCCTGAGTATGGGAGCATAATGCAACTCAAATGTACTGGCAAATCTTCACATAATAAACATGGATAATAGACCGTTAGAAAACACCTTTTCCTTCCTAACAGACAAGGTAAGTTATAGAACTGTAGTTCTGTGTGATTAGCACTGGAAGACACTTGTGGACAAGACTAGATATTCAAAATGTTCAGTCATTTGACAGAAGAGAAATATGGTTAAAACCTAAGGAAAGAGGATTCTGAGCTGTACATAAAGGAGTGAAAAAACATCATAACTGAAGAAACATAACCAAATTTTAAGAAAAAGAGTGAAACCAGACCACTTTGCTTATACAAAGTGAAAAGCAATAGCAAGATTTTCCTAAGTCAGTGACAACTCTGCCTTCATTTTAAATAAAAATGAAGAAATCATAAAGGAAACTCTGGAACATAATATTCTTTCTATTTTATTTATCTTTCCTGTTTGCATATGGAGCAAGTACTTGCATTCTCTTATAGCTTACTACTTTCAAAAGGAAACAAAAATTATTGCTGACAAGTATACTTTTGACTGCACAGATCAAGCTCACTAATCAATTTAGGAATTCAAAAGAGGTCCTAAAAATCTCAGACTACATAAAATATGTCCTACATAATCTCATGGGAAAACTATAAACTTTTTAATGTAATCAGAGCTCACAGTACATAATTTCGTGTTTATGTCATTTCACTGATTATTGTTCATTTCTTTTAATACAACAAACATTAAAATCTGGTGCATAACCATTAAAATTAGCAGCTGACTAATACTGCAACATTTATTAATTTTCACTACTGCAACATTTATTAATTTTCACATATTTTTTCTGGTGTTTGCAATTCTAGTGAGAAATTTTGTTTTGTAGGTAATTTTTACTGTGTCATAGTGGCTTGGAAGAAATAAAAGAAAATATATAATCCTTTCAGGAAATCCCACAGCACATGGATGTTTATATGACTGTTCAATAAACTCATCTCCTCATAATATCGTAATACCTATTGTTTCTGGTAAAGATGGAATTGAATGGTGGGTTTTGTTTACTTTTGAAGGGAACCATATTCTCAAAACTTCAGTATGCTCACTGCAGGTTCACCTGGAGTACTGTGTCCAGTTCTGGACTGCTTAGCACAGGACAGACGTGGACAGACTGGAGAGAGTCCAACAAAGCAGCATGAAGATGACAGACTGGAGTATCTCTCCTGTGGGGAAAGGCTGAGGGACCCGGGACTATTTTAGCCTGGAGAAGATGAGACTCAGGGGAATTTTATTATGTCTGCATGTGTATTGAGGGAGGATGCAGCCAGTGGAGCCCAGTGACAGGACCAGAGGCAATGGCCATACACTAAAACACTGGAAGTTCCCTTTGAGTATCATGAAACTCTTTTTTACTGTGAAAGAAAAAAAGCACTGGCACAGATTTCCCAGGGAAGCTGTGAAGTCTTTCTCCTTGGAGATATTCAGAAGCCATCTGGACATGGTCCTAGGCAATTTGATCTAGGTAGCCCTGCTTGAGCAATTAGGTTGGACTAGAAAACCTTCAAAGGTCCCTTCCATCCTCATGTATTCTATGATTCTGTAATTTAATAGTTCATAAAAGCATTTACATAGAAGGAAAGTAAGAAGTCTCATACTTAGCTGGTAAAAATATATTTTCTAATGTGCTTTCAGATTCTCTTATTCACCTATGTGCTTAGGAGAATTATGTGTTTAGCATTCAACTCAGAACTAGCTGAGGGTTCTTTTGTCAAAAATGGATGACACTTTGAGGAAAACAAACATGAAAACGACAAACTACTAACAAAAACAACAAAAAAGTTAACCTTTTCCTAGTTTTGCTCTCAGAATTGTTGTGTTGCAATTCTGACTAGGGCACATATATATGTGTGTGTGTGTATGTGTGTATATATATCTAACATGAGAACTTTTATGAAATTTTGTCCCTACCCAAGAGCTTACTCAATAGGGTTGGTAATAATTTTTACATTTATAGTAGCATGACTTTAGGGTACCTAGCATTTAATGGAGTTACGGTAATAACCCTTATACACACACTCACAAAAGTAACTACACACTAAAAAAACCCGAAATGCTTCCTTTGTACCAAACATAAGAATTCTGGTTCCACTGAGGCCAAAATTTCCTCTGACCTAAATAATACTACAGTTTTACAGAGTATATCTTTTTGAAGAAGAATGGCTTAGTATTTTTCTGTTCCAATTTCCAGTTCTTGTCAATGGTTCTCTTTTTCAACTTTTTATACAATGTGAATGCCTTTGACTGAAATTAACATTGTATTCAACATTAAAAAATCTGCCTCAAATCCTGTCATTTTCCTTGGCACTAATTTAGAATTTGAATCTAGATGAATTTTCTCCTTTCCACAACTGAGTGCCAATGGCATTGAACTGTTGTAAATTCACTCCATAGGGACAAATAATTCCTTTGATTTCAGTGGAGCACCTCCAAATTAATGCAGGTGTAGATGAGAATAGAGCATAGTCCTTAATTTTATATTCATGCCCCATTTAATATGTATTTGGTTTTTTAAGTCACAGAATCATAGAATCATTAAGATTGGAAAATGTTAGTAGAGTGAAAAAGAAGGGCTGTATCTTTTAAACTCCCATGATCGGTTGTTTTTTGTAGGCCTTCCTTGGTAAGCAGGGTCAAAACCTAGGAAGTATTTCATCCCTTTATGTAATCAGGTGTATATAAGGCGAAGGGGTAGGTCTTCATTTTTTTTTTTTNCTGTCTTTTCCTTCTCAGGTTAGTACACTGACAGGCTCTCCGTGTTTAGGCCTAGCTCATCTGTGTTAAGAGAGGCCTGCTCTGAGGGCTGCTTGCCTGGGCCAGCAGCGAAGGTTAAGAATNATCTTTAAGACTGTAAAATTTAAGAATATAGACAACTGGACTTGGGCAGGAATGATGCATTACTTTGGAAATAATATCTTTACAGTATGATAGCATTTTTTTTCCTCAGTGAATTTTAAATAGCAAAAGTATGATACTCTGACAAAGAGATAAATGTATCAGGCATCTTAATTTTTTCTTACCTGTGATTATTGTGACTGAAAAATACAATTTGCATTTATTGAGAATAAAATCTTAACCACATATGGTTCAAAACTTTACTGATAAACAACCCAACAGCCATATTATCCTACCTGGTCCTCATATTTAGCATATGTTCAAAGTGAAATTCTGGTATGGGGGGGGAAAAAAAAAAAAAATCATTTTAACTTCTGAGCTAAAGGAAAAGTAACATTGAAGATTTCAAAATTTTCATTACAAAAAACTTAATGGTTTTCTTTAACCATGCCAGATCCTAAAGAGTGTTACAGCTTTCGATAAATTGGGGAGGAAAAGAAATGTTGTATACAAAGAGTGAATTGTCAAAATGAAAAAAACAAATCATGGCATAAATAATATTATTCAAGGAGATAGCTGTAATTTTCAAGATCTATTTTCAGGTACATATAAATTAAATTACTTCAACTAAGTATCTTCAGCATCTTCTACGCCCAGCATTGGGGCAACATTTTTACATATGAAACAAATTTCCACTTAGTCTTATCGGTCAGTACGAAAAAAACATGTACTTTCATAGTTATTATTTTCTTTATCAATTCCTTTCTCTTCTCTTTTAATTTCTTTTTCTTAAATAACGAATGGCTTATCATTAGCCAACAGAAAGTAACATAAACTTCTTTTTACAAGTTTATCTAAATTCAAACAGATTGAAATACTGTAATGCATATAATATACAAAACCTATTTTCTTACCTTCAGTGCTTGTAGGATTGCAGCTAGTGATGTGGACATCAAAAGTGTTATAGCCAGAACTCACTGGAATTGTACTTCCAGAGTCTTTGCATGATCTCAAGATAATGTGATTCTCTGCACACCTGCCACCCTGCCTGTAAAATGGAAATAATACTTATTGAATATGTTAAAGAGGATGTACTAATTGTTGTGTGGACTAGGGAGAGTAAAGTTTCGCAGTAATGTTAGTGTCTGACATGACACCATAACCACCATATGATGTGCACTACACCAGGCAAGGCAAATAGGAAAAATACAAGGTAACAAATAGGATAAAACTCCACACCTCTAAATAACTATCATTTTTTTCTGTACCCTAGCAGTGAACATCTAATATTAAACAATTCAAGATCCCTGAACGTGCTGTAATACAAATGCACTTTGACAGATGTTGACTTACACTAGACAGATGAAAAGTCAGGGAGCAATTTAGGACCTAGCAATGAATGAAGGCAGGAGTACTGTATTCACACTCACAAATGTCCTGAAATGTGGTATAGGTTAGTTTAAAAATGATTCGTCAACCTTGGGTTCTCTGGATTTTCTCACTGAGTGCTCAGCTCTGCCTTCTACCTCTACATGCCCATTAAAACTGTACATCATACAAAATGTGAAATATCAAACAATCTTTCAGTATCATCTTAAAGAGATGAAAGAAAAATTACAAGACAACAATGAGCCTCTTGAAATTCTTCTGGAATTTACTTAGCTACTGCCACTCCAGAACACACCAACAGTCCACTGTCTACTCCACTGTGGTGTCACTTCTAAAAAGAATACAATATTGTTCCATAACTTTGACTTCATAAAGCATTGTAAGTGGGAGAATAGCCAAGACCCATTTGCATTGGATTTGCACTTAAGCTATG
This sequence comes from Scytalopus superciliaris, assembly GCA_013400415.1. NCBI lineage: Eukaryota > Metazoa > Chordata > Aves > Passeriformes > Rhinocryptidae > Scytalopus > Scytalopus superciliaris. The sequence goes on from VXBX01001048.1 coordinate 7,756, forward strand.
GAAAGATTACAAGTAGAAATGGTAACTCTTATATTTAGGAGACAATAGGTTTAATACAAATTAACATTTTTGTCCCCCCTTAGGGCAGAATCTTTTGAAAAGTTCTAGAAGGAATTTGTGGTTGAGAACTTTTCTCATTCTTTATTGACCGTATGTTAGAAATCCTGATAAGGAGTTAAGAAATCCTATCAGTCACAAGTGGTGAAAATAATGGTATGAATAAAGATTATTTAAAGTGTGTTTCTCTTTTTAAATCAATGAATGGCTCAATTTTTCTACCATCTCTCCAAACGTAATTCTCCGGTGGTATGGTAGAGTTTTAAAACAAAGCTCACCTTACTGAATCAGATCTGATCTTTGTGATCTAGGGAAGAGTTTATTGTTATTTCTGGTGTTGAATAAGATAAAAAAAACCTGTAAGGGATGAAACATACTGAATTAAGAAGTTGCACATCATCATTATAGGATTGCTTGGAAGCAGGGAAAAAAATCACAAGAAGTAATGTACACAAGTCTAGATTTTATTCACACTTGTACCAAGTGCTTTTTGCGTTTTTCAGACATTCTCTCTCTCCTTCCACTTTTCCAGTAGCTTAGATTGAGACTGCATTTCCTTGAAATTGTATTTGCTTTACACTCCTTCATGCATATAGGTGACAATACAAAATATAAAAACCCTTATAATTTAAGAGATAGAAGTAGTATAAACATCAAAGACTACAGTACTGATAGTCTTTGAAAAATAAGGACTAATATTAAGGAAATTAGAATAGGAGGCTGAAGTTCACAAATTTTTCAAAAATTTTTCCACAACTTGTTCACAAATCTATTTTGTGAAATTCAGGAGGTCAAGGGATATAAACTTTCACTTAAAATGTTTCAAGTGGGTTTTATTTTCAAAAGCAGGCACAGCAAAATTTGTTGAATCCAGCTCAATTTAAAATGCGTTCTCCAAATATGAGCCAACTGACAATGAATCATCACTTTTGGAAAACACATTTAATAACTCCATATATGAAGGCATAGATCTGAAACCAAGCATTAACCATCTGTGGTCCTGAAGTACATACAGTACATTTTACTAGTTTTTTGGGTTTTGTTTTTCTAAATTTAGGAAAACAGATGACATTCAAAGAAAAAAATGAATGCAATCTCTCACAAAAAGTAAGGTTAAAAAGCTGTTTCAACGTCATATTAAAAGTTTCCCCAGAAATATGATAATTAAAGACAAATTAGGTTTATTTAATTCATGCTCTTGCCCTCAGTTTTCTTAAGAAAATAAATACAAAGGAAATAGCAATCTATCAATTGTTATTTATTGATATAAAAACTCCACAATAAATGAGGGGTTCCAGAGTAATTTTTAAAAAACATTTACTTTCCCTTAACATTCTCTTAAGAATTCAAATAGTTATTAAAATCACAGAATTGTATGGAAATAACTGTTTCATTTCCTGTGTGACTACTCCAGAAATAAGAATCAAGGATTGGTTTGGTTTTGCCTTTTATAGATACATATATCTGTGTACTTACATGCTTATCATGACAAATGGTAGTGCTTAAATGTAATTGGCATGATTTTTTTTATCACCAAAAACATTTTAGGAATGGATATTTTTATAAAAGAAGTTTTCAAAAATCTGTGGCTAAAAGAATCAAGAAAAATTCTATATTTATTCTACAATAAACTAGCTTCTAGATATGGGGAAGTATATACTCTTTAGAGGGAGAGATGCAGTTTGGTCCTTAAACTTGATAGTCTAGGATTTTCTGCTAGTTTGTAGGCAGAGTGGCATTGGCATGTTCCCATTAAAATAATGTGTTTAAGATAAGAAATTCTTATTGTTCACATAAGATTTTGAGCTTGCTGAGATTCTTCAATTTAAACTTTTCTGCACATCACAAAACCTGATGTTTTTCTACAAGCAGAGCTCCTAGAGTAGATTTTAAAAGGTATTCAGGTGCTTAAATGTGGATTTGGAACATTTTGTAATTTACAGATTTTGTCTAAGTATCTTAATCAGCTAACTCACATATGTTTTCATCTCTAAAAGCCTTTCAGATGAGAACACTATTTGTTTGCTTGCTAATATAATAGAAAATAATAGTCGTTAAATGTTTCAGGTCCATGTGTAACCTTGCAGGGGTAAAGAGTATATCTTACAGGTAGTCAGCAGGATCATACCATATTGGTGGCTATCCCATTTTTTGAAAGACTTCATTTCTATTTCTTATTTCTTTTGAGCAGAAGAAAACCAGCAGCTTGTCACTATGGTATTAGGTGGGAGGCAGTGCATGGCAGGATATGAGTCAGTCATTAAGCCTGCTGGTCAGTAAAAAAAACCCAAAAAACTCAAAACAAACTAAAACTTGTCATAATTACTGGGGCGATTCTATGCAGAGAGAAAATGCATTAGACAATTTATTCACAGATACAAATTTATTTCCAGAACATGCTAATACTAAGACAGAGAAAACATTTGAGATATCTCTTCCCTGCCTTGCTGCAGAAAACTTCAAACATTTGCATCTTATACATTCCTACTCTAGCAAAGTGATTGATGTTTTCTCTGGGCTAGTTCTGTATTTTATCCATGCCCACCTTTGGGATTTGATTCTGTAAGGCATTTAAGTGGGATATTTATAGAGCAGCCATGCTGATGAAGACCTTGTATGCTAAGTTCTAGAATGATAAGAATTTCTGCTTTGGTTAAATGAGAGCAAGTATATAAATACATCTCAGCCCTTTGTCAGAAAATTATGTGGGAGAGGCACATTAGGCAAGGTTCTAGAAGTGAGGGAAGCTCTAACTTCTTGCAGCTATGACACATTATTATTCATTGCATGGTGTGTCACTCAGACTGTCATAATGCATAGCAGCGGGTATGCACATTATGAGCGCTGAGCAGAACTGAGAGGGACTGTAGAGGCACAGGTCATTTGGGGGAAATACCTCAGTAACACTCCAGGCACAGGTATGCTGCTCTTTGTGAAATGGATCTGGCAGCACAAGCTAGAGGGATCATCAACTGGTTACTAACAACCAACAAAATTCATCCATTACAAATGAAGACATATTTGAAAAGGTTTCCTGACAAGGAGCCAGAATTCTGTAAGCAAAGCACGCGCTAAATATTATTCAACCATGTATATAGGTTTTGGAGAAAGTGATCTGAAAAAAGTACAGGTCAAATACATAAACAGTTGTATGGCTATGGGTGTCAGCACAATGCCTTACACTGAGGAAAAAGGCTAATCAAGAGAAGGTAGAATCTGCAGGGTCAGAAAATGCACAAATATAAAAATCTGAAATCACCCAGGAAGAAAGAAATAAGGTATCAAAGTAAGGAAATCAGATGTAAGCATCAGGTTTAAACACATTCACACAAAACAGAAGATGAGTCAATTAGACAAAGAAGGCAGTCNTTCCAATACAAATCTGCTTCCTTGACTATTTGCAGAAAATTAAATCACAGTGGGCAAATTAATTTTTGACCTCCCATCTTTAAAACAATTGCAATATTGGGATAACTTCTTTACTTGTTCTGCTTCTCTCTGTTTTTTTTTTTCCCATATACAGCAGCACTCTGTTTTAGGGTTTTCTTTTTTTTTGTAAATACACTTCTGACTTGGAGTCAAGAATTAAAAATAAATAAATAAATGTCAGATTCTAGCAGCAGTATGGAGAAATAATTCTCAAACACACTTACCAGGTCAGAAAGCATTACTGTAGTACCATTACAACCAGCCCTGCATGACACCTTCTAGCAACTGGTATCAGCACTTTGAAAACTTATCTATATTTCAGTCATGCTAATATGCTTCTTTCAGAATACATTGGATAACCGGATACAAATCACACTGTCATCTTCCTTATTAAAAAGAGTTTGAGCAATTATGATTGAGGTGCAGAGCATTTCCTAGGAAACTAGTAAGAGGAGTTAATGATATGCTCCTCTATGAAGATATATAAAACACTGTAAGCTTATTACCTTTAAATTAACAAAACACCCACACACTAAGTTGTATTGATGTAGGTCTTTTCATCCATGTGTCTAAAATCATTGCATAGAAAACATCTTGCAGATCAAAAAAATATACAAGTCTCATAACTTCTGGTAAATGATTCACAGTAGTACCACACAGAACTTTCACATTAAGAACAAGAATTTGATTACTGTTCAGTTTCTTTTAAAATTTCAGTAGGAAAAAATACAATCAAATAGCATCATAAATTTTTTTTATCATGATTCAAAAGACACCGATATCAAAGGTATTGAATAAAACTTTCTTACTTGTTCAGGAATTTAATGATCTAAGCAGTACAAAGCATGTTCCTCATTCTGTGACCATTTCTTAACTCACTGAACAATTTGAGCACCACAGTAAGCTAGCAATTTAGGACAATGGCAAAGGTGATATGGGAAGGCCAGGATGAATATCAAACTGAAACCAAGAAAGTATTTATATATTCATATCCTCATTAAAAAGTCAATTTTGTTCAATAAGCACTGTACCCTGTATGATTAATTTTTCATAACATTCAGAATTATTATCCAATTTCTTCTAACAAAGCTTGGTATTAAAAAAAAAACCCAACACTTTATGCTATTTATGGAGTAAACAAACAAGTTAAAGACAAAAAAGGAGAGAAAAAAATATACTATGGTAGTATGTGATGTTCTGTCTAAAAGTCTCTCATTTGGGGCTTTGTTGTTTTTTTCGGTTGATTTTCTTTCTTTTCTTTAATTAATATTTACAAGGGACAAGTCTCCTGCTCAAAACAGATCTGGTTAGGTAGGTATCTCAGGGCCCATCCAGTGGAGACTTACAACACATGCAAGAGCCAACAATCTCTCTGGCCAACCTTATCTGCTTTTTAACCACTCCAGAGTTTGTTTTTTTTCCCCTGTATTATTAATATGAGAGCTGGGAGCTAGCATGAGAGAGAAACGGCTTAGGAATGCTGCCTTTCTGTCCTGGGAACTGAATTCACCATGGCAATTATGGTAATCAATGCCTATTGAATGGGAATCTACTACATGATGTCAGAGGAATAAGCAGCATCAGCTATACTAATCTATGCACTAGAAAAGTTTCACAAAGAACAAAATATTATAATTTTAAATGCAGAGTAAAAATACTGAAAAGGCAATGCTAAAAACAGAAAAGGTGGGATCAAAGAATTAAGAATGAACAAAGAACATCTGTATCTCAAGTGTCTCAGTAAGATTAGCTAAAGAAGTTATGACGATTACTCAAAATTACAAAATTATCAACTGGGCATTGTGAGACATCCGTTTTGGCTCTATGAGTTTTAATGATACCATGCTGTTCCCTGTGATAGTCTGGTGTCCTGGACATATTCATTATTGAAAATCAAGTTAGAAGGAGCAAAATTATCCAACATAAAAATGTTGGAGTTCCAGTCTCTAATATACACATAAAATATAACTGGTACAGTAGAACTATTACCTGACTCTGGCAGAAGCACTGTGTTTTCCTTTTCAAATCATATTGTCAGATACTGGCCTAATTTAGCCTACATAAACTTGTGCTATTAGATGTGATATGTTTCTGAATTATTAGAAATCAGGCTAAAAAGAAATTTCATGAAAGATAAAGTGCAGCAAGTTTTTTTTAAAAGTCTTGATTAAAATTATGTAAAGGGTTTTCTAATAATCTGATATGTAAGGTTGTATAAAGTAAAATATTTAATCCAAGTAAAATTATACAAAATAAAAGAGTTAGTCATAGGTAATTTTAGAATATGAATATACTATAAAACAGAATTACTGAGATTATAAAAATGTTCTGCTCTTGAACGATACTTGAAAAAGCTGAGAAATCATGATAGTCTATGGTCAAACATAGTGCACGTCTATTGAAATGGGAGGCCAACTGTCTACTAAGGACTTATTCTCAGATATTTCTAGACTACCAGCCAGTTCCTACTGGACTTGCTCAAGCAAGTAAACACAATGACTTTGTCAGAAGTACCTTCATAAGAAAAGCTGAATTGCAGGACCAGGAGTTGGACTTCAATGATCCTTCTGAGTTAGCTGTACTTGTTTTATACATACATACATACATGTGTGTATGCACACACTTTGTCTGCTCCTTACAAGCAGAATAAAAATAATTTTCTGCGCAAATAGAGCTCTAAATATTAACCTACAGAAAATAACCTGGAGATATTGATGGAATCTAACAGGTATCATATGAGGAAAGAGAAAACTAAAGTATCAGAAGACATGAAAAATCTATTAGGGATCAGCATATAAATTGAGGTATTTCCTGACAACTGTCATTAGTGTGCCAAAGTTCAGACAAGCAATAGAGATGTCTCACTCTGCAGTCTTCTGTGCTGAATGCCACCACTATCAAAGAATCTGAATCTGAAACAAAACCAACTTATCAAAAAACTAAAACAAAAGGGGACCAAATTCTATTCTTTCTTATTACCTGTTTACAAGAACAACTGTGTATTGTAAAGATCTCCAAAAGATTCTTTTATTTAAAGCTGTTTCATCAAGAAACTTACTCTGCACAGCTCTCAGTAAAGGTGAGACTGATGGAAAATGCAGCAGAATACACTGCCGTCTATATATGCCTTTTTTTTCCGTGTATATAAGACATGACCACAGAGCTGTGAAAGACTAGCTGTGAAATTGCAGAGCATTGTTTTGACTTCTGCCTACTGGGTTGCATATGATTTATACTAAATGGGTTATTTAAAGAGTTAGGATGTGCTGTTATCAACTCTTAAAATATCCATTAATAATAATAAAAATTTCACATGAAGTCTTAAAAATAGAAAGACTTATTTCTAATTGTTCCTAATAGAAAAAAAAAAAAATCATTACTTTAAAACACAGTCCTGTACCTCCTCCAGAACACAGCTAGTAGAACAAAATAAGCAAGACTAACTTGTATGCATATTATTATAAATTGGCACCTGCGTGAGTTAAAGCACAAATTCAGCTTAATTCACAGCACCAGAAGTTAACTGGGGGGGGGAGGGAGGGATAGGTGTATGGAACTTTCTAGCTTTATGAATACGTAACCACAAACTTCTTGAAACTGCAAAGTAACCTTGACTGTAATTCCAGCTCTGAACTGTAAAAATCACCTACCAGAAATAAATGAACTTGTATGTCCCCCATTCCAGGTAAACTCAGCAAATACATGAGTCAATTCTTGATTTTCTCCTTGCCCTCAATAACCACTCCAATGACACTCAAATCTGTTGCCATGTAATGTCACTTTACAGGAGAAAGTGGTTTCATGCAGACTTTCTCAAACATTTTCTATTTGTATGACCTCAAATTATAAAGCACACATTTTATGCTTGCATTTCCACATTTTCCAGCCTAGTCTTAAATCCTGATACATCCAAATCAATTAACCCTTGAATAATTCTCAAGCTACTAGAAAAGTACAAGATAAAAGGAAGATATTCTAATATAACTTGAATTTGCCACAAATTCAGACACTAAAAACAAAACCACTTTTACAACATTAAGAGCTATACAGATACTTTGCAACAGTCTTAGAGTCACAGTGTATTAGAGTAAAATAAACTTCAGTCATTCTGTTAGTATGAAAGCAAACCTTTTGAAGACTACAACTCCATGCTTAGTAATCTTCCATGAAGACTAGCCTTTCTACCAGCAATGAGAATCTGCAATCGAGAAGTGAAAGCTGTGAAAACTTATGAGCTCAACTATTGCCATCCCTGGAATGTATATACTTCCCCTGAAATATTGAGGTGAAGTCCCACCTATTTCTGAGATGAATCATGCAGAAGATAAGGTGATCAGGAGTAGTCAGCAGGCATTCAGCATAGAAAAGTCATGATAACCAACCTGACAGCCTTCTGTGATGACACAACTAGCTGGATAAATGAGGGGAGAGCAGTGGATATTGCCTACCTATACTTCAGCAAGGCTTTCAACACTGTCTCCCATGATATCCTTATAGGCAAGCTCAGGAAGTGCAGTCTGGATGAGTGGATTTTAGGGTGGCTTGAGAACTGGCTGAATGGCAGAGCTCAGAGGGTTGTGATGAGTGACATAGGGTCTGGTTGGAGACCTGTCACTAGTGATGTCCCCCAGGGCTCAATATTGGGCCCAGGCTTGTGTAACTTACTCACAGATGACTTGGATTAGGGAGCAGATGTCTCCTCAGCCAGTTCACTGACCACACAAAGTTGGGAGGAGTGGCCGATACCCCAGAGGGCTGTGCTGCCGTTCAGAAGGACCTCAACAGACTGGAGAAATGGGCAGAGAGGGACCTTCAGAAATTCAACAAAGGCAAGTGCAGGGTTCAGTGCCTGGTGTAGAATAACCCCAGGCACCAGCATGGGCTGTGGGCTGACCTGCTGGAAAGCAGCTTGTGATGGGTTCGATAAACCCCCAAAACTTAGATTAAGGCCTTAGTTTAGTTAGGCCTGAAACCAAATTTAGCAGGCCTCAGTTTTGTGAGCCATAGGGCTTCCCATAGATTTAGAGGGTCTAGTGTCACCTGACTTAAGCAACCAGAGGTATTTCATATCATCTGATGTCGAGTATAAGTCTAGTGGGGGAGATCTGTCTCTCTCTCTCACCCTCTCTCCCTCCACGTGGTGTAGTAGGGAGAGGACTCCCTGTTGCTGCTCCCAGAGCGACAGGCCTTGCTGCTTCCCTGCCGAGATGTCCATAGCAGTTCTGGTCTCTGGGAAGTAAATACTTTTTGTTTGATGTTTCTTTGCTGGGTGCTCTTTCNTTCCAGTTTCAGGGTTTTTTTCCTTCCCTCCTTGAGCTAGGACCATGTGCGTCTTGGGGGGTTGGCATTTTGCCAAGGTCAAACCCACGACACAGCTCCATGGAGAAAGACCAGGGGGTCCTGGTGGACAACAAGCTGTCTATTAGTCAGCAGTGCCCTCATGGCCAAGAAGGCCAAGGGTAGCCTGGGATGCATTAGGAAGAGCATTGCCAGCAAACTGAGGGAGGTGATCCTGCCCCTCTATGCAGCCCTGGTGAGGCCTCATCTGGAGTACAAGGTCCTCAGTGTAAGAGAGACATGGAGCCCCTGGAATGGGCCCAGAAGAAGGCTACAAGGATGAGTAAGGGACTGGAGCATCTCTCCGATGAAGACAGGTTGAAGACTCAAGAGAGAAATGACTAAGAGGAGACTTCATCAATGTATAGAAATATCTGAAGGGAGGGTCTGAAATTTACATCAAAATAGGAAGTGTGTCCTATAACAGTCATAAAGCTGTGGTAGCTATTTTAGTAACAAGGTGGTGAGGCAGGGAAGAATATTTATTTCCTTCCTTCCTAGGTTCTCCAGGATTTCTCAATGGGAAGTGAAAATGTTTCAAACATGAAAGTTACATGAATTTGTATAACATGAGCTCAAGGTGATGTAGAAAGCAGCTGAGATAAACCTTGCATGATCACACTTGCTTCTCCTTCTTTAACTCACAAACAAAACAAGGATGAAGATTCAGCTGTCTTAAACCATACTTTGTGCCTTCATAGTCTTGGGAAGAACAATTGCTTCACTTAGTCCTTCAATTAATTCAGCATATTACTCTGAAATTCAGCTGCCACTGAAATGAAAAAGATGTGGTGCTGGGTAAAAACGCATTTAAGAATATTTCATAAACATGAAATTGCTTTCCTCTGTGAAAAAGATAACCTGCCTTCAAATTTAGAAATAGCCACCTTGCCACTAGAATTGGAGAATTTGCAAACATCTACTTGTTGGACTTGCCCTGTTCTAATGATCTGTATGAATTAAGTACCTGGGGGAAAAATCAATTCACATCCCTTAGCAAAAATTTCAAAATTCAAAAGAGGTCTTGTGATATTCTTGTACTTAATTCGCATGAACTGTCTCCTAAATAACCATAGCCAGTTTGTCTCTTGAAAATCACCATCATTACCACAAGTTTAATTAATTTATTTTCTTACAGTTGCTCTTTGAGGAAAACAAGTTATTCTTGCAATCCATGGGAAAATCACTGTAATTTTATTTTCTGAGAGTATGAAGGGAGGCTGTAAATAGCAGAAATATATTATCAATATTTTCAAATGAGAGAGGCAGTACAAACCAGTCTAATCACCATTTCAAAATTAAGAATAGGTTTGTACTTTGAACTCCAATAAGAAAGACATTAAAAGCCTGAGAAATACAGAGCAAAATACAAAATTGCATATGAGATAAAAATAAAGTGCCTTTTGGCCTGAAATTATTTTTTCAAAAATGGTTTCAGTATGAAGAAAACGAGAGAAAATTTTATTTTAATTTAACCCCAGCATATTTTTATTTTTTTATTTTGTATTTAAATGGATTAACTGGAAGATAATGAAACATGCAAGCCTTCATACGTCGTGTCTTTCAAAATGAGGAAGCTTTACACAAACTCAAAGGTTAAAATGTAAACCCTTTCAATAACCCAAAAATCCTAATTATTAACAGAGACACTGTCTCCCCTTATAAAATAACTTATAAGAAATTATTTTGTCAAGATTGCCATGTACACATTTAAAAACTACTTTTGAAAATGTCAATCAGTTTATAAATGTTTTGTCCATTTTCTCAAGTACTTCTGGATTATTTTCTACATCATATTCTGAAATGCTTTGTCAGATTCAGTGTTAAGTAACTCTCAAATCATTCTGCTAACATAGCTATTATTTTGTTATTCGGATAGTTCTGTCAGTGCTTAACAATTTGATTTTCTATCCAGCTTTTCTTTGGTTTCCATTCATTTTTCTCATTTAAATCTTCTGTATTAAAGACAGTACTGTGTTTTACAAGGATGAAAGACCACATATCACCCTTTTAATCATACTTACTTAAATTCATATCTGATCTCTTAATTGTAATTTAGGTCAACAATTTTAAAAAGAGAGAAATAAACAAATATTATAGCAAAAAAATGAAGATGGGAGGGAAAAAATGTCACTCTCTGTGACTCAGAGTGATGATTTTCAACTGTTCGTTCTTCATTTGAAAAGGGACAATGTTGTTGCATGACAAGGTACAAACCATTACATGCAACAATGTCTTTATCATTCCCATAAAAATGCCTGTGAGGGTTTTATTAGGAGAAAAAAAGAGTAGTCTGAAAATCAAAGTATATTGCTAGGTTTAATAAGAGCATTAATGCTGAGTATCATCTTACAATGCTTTTTCAGCACTAACGATACATGAATTTTTTGATCTTAAATAGGATGAAGTGCACATACTGTCTATAACTGAATTTTAATGTCTAAGAGATCTGTGGAGAGAAAGTGAAAAATAAAAATACTGTTACCCAACTCATTACATCATCACTGATCATAAAACAACTCAAAAATCTGAGCATATAATTTAGGCCATACTGTCAGAATGGGCATATATTGATATCTGAATTTTGAGATGCAATAACAACTAGTAGTTTTTGCAGCTGAATGTACCATATAAACTACATATAGCTGAGCCAAGTTGTTTAAAGGGACTAACCAAGCAAAGTAAAGAAATAATGAAGAGGGGAACTGAGGCAGCCAGCCAAGCAATGACAAGTTATTCTATAACCAGGTGAATTGTCTTGAATAAGTCCACAATGCAGTCACTTTCAACTTCAAGTGCAGTTTTGTAACTAAATTCTTTAAAGATTTCTGTGTAGTGAATGTGGTAATGTTAATATGACGGAGGCTTTTTAACTAAGAAGAGGGAAAGCTTTTTTTTCTCTTATTAGAAAGTTTCACATTTTCTTGGGTTTTATAGACAATTAAACTAATTCACTGAAGTTTTAATGTTCTGTGAGTCACAGCTAATTGCAAATGTACATTCACTTTTGGAAGATCTAGTCCAAATACAACCCTTACACAAGTTCATACAGCTCTGTTTCATATTCAAAAGATTTCTATGGAAAATATTCACATTAGCTGCATTTCCTCCTCTGTCCAAAAAACACAACAAAAACAACAAACAAACAAAAACAATCCACAAAAGCAAACAAAAACCAAATTACCCACAAAACCCAACAAACAAACAACTCCCCACCCAGCCCCAAAAACATCAAAAAACAAAACAAAACACAAAACAAACAACCCCAAACAAACAACAAAATCTGAACAAACAAAAGCCTTAGGAGGATAATTAATAATCTCAGTGAAAAGCACTGAGATTCTCAAGTTCTAAAAAAACATTTGTATAAGAATTTGCTAATTCTGTAGTTTTAGGATAATCTGCTTTTTCTTTCATTTGAACACCAAAGCAATGAATACAACTGTCTGCCATGTGCTGAATACAGTTTGTATGTCAGTAGCCAGATAATACTCCTACTATCAAAGATCCTAATTTAACCCTTCAGTACAATACACAGCCATGTAAAACCCATCAGAAGGCTTAGCAACCACTTACAAACACTTAAATTCTGAGTATTTAAAGAGTCTATAGCTCTTCTGTGAAACTCTTCTGCAGTGGACTATTTCATCTGCTAAGTTAAAGATGACTTCCTATTGATAAGTTAGTAGCAAGCTATACGTGGAATAATTCCTGTATCTGAATGATGTGTATATCAACTAACTATAGTCTAATTCTTATCACACCTAGAACATTAGGCAATGAGTATTAATGTCTTTCACAATCAGCTTTCTGAAGCTACACATTAGTCATGTCTTAAGCACCTAACTTTCAGGACATTTTTCTGATCTTGCTTGCATGTACATTGCTGTTTATCAGAAGTATTGTGTTTCAACGTCACTGTAGTGTGGCAAGAATAACCACGCATAAATGCCAACTAAATCTTGCTATGGAACCATAATCTTGTACAGCATGCAGCATTTCAATGACTAAGTCAGAAAGCCAAATTTACCATCTTAACGTGCAATAATTACGCTCTTCAACCCCTTGAAAACCACCTCTAAGTAGACAAAAGAAGAACTAATAAGTTTAGAGGCAGAAACATCAAAAAAGAATCTGTTCATAAAACTATTATGAACTGGGTAGCTTGGGGCATTTTTATCTTCTTCTATAACTAAGAAATATTATGCACCATACTATGCAGACATTAATATTTAAAACAGTGTTTCTTATGAAAGTAATAGGAGAATTGAAGCTGCATTGTTTTAAGAAGAGTTTGAGGCAACTTCACTATAAAACTGCTTAGATATTTTAGAAGATCTAAAAACTGAATTGACAAATCCAGTTGTATTTGTGGCCAGCTACCTGAAACATCTTATGTCCACTGCAATTTTTTTTAGTGAAATATATTGACATACTTTCTATTTTTCTAACCATTTAATGGATGGTAGAAAAAACAGCAAATACCAATGAAAGAGATTAAAGAAATTTCTACATTTACAAAGGAATAAAAAGCATCAAACTCTGGCAAAAGCTGTAATGAAATGTAGCATCAAAACACAAACTGAAAGATATTTTTTATATTCAGTATTCAAGTAAAAAAATGAGTCAGTATTAAAATTCAATTCTTGTTGCTGCATCTGCATGCACAAGAATGAATATTAACCACATCATTAAAGTACAGACAGACCATTACAAAGTGCTTTTGTCAAACTTTGTGAAATGTATCTCAGCAACCATTAATAATAACTAGTAGAAATATTTACTTGAGATCATTGTGTCACAAAGGGCATGATAAACATGATGATACATTCTTGGCATGACTGAGAAAAGAGTTGTGACCTGGTTGAGGTCTGCCATATGTGTCCTGTAAGCTCAGCTAATGAGGCAGGACAATCATTAAACTTGGACAAATTAATATGACATGACTAGGAGAATTTGCAGATGCAGTGACAGAGATGAAAGTAGGTCACAGTCTCACAATTTAAATAGAAACAGTCTAGACAGCATTGGCATGAGCCTTGTAAGACTTGTACTAAAACCTACAGCACATATCTGTAACACCTATTTTGACTGACAAAAAATACAAGAATAGAATAAGTAGCAAAAAGATCATAGGTATACATAAAAAGGGTGAGGGGGGACCTGTTTTAGCTTTAACTGTGAATTAAAAATTATTCAGTGAATTAAAAATGTTTACAACATATCCAATAAATATGTCTAATATGATAAAAAATAATTATTAAAACATTATTTTGAGATAATTTCACTTCAAATGCAGGTCAGTGTAACAAAAATACCTATCTCCCTGTTAGCATGTATAAAACATTTAAAAATATTGAATCAGAATGAGAACAGAGTAACAGTATTTTACAGGAGTTTTGAAAAAGCTTGTTTTCTCTAAACCTCTTGGTAGAACATACAGCTTTCAAAAAAAAAAAAAAAAAGGCAAAAAAAAATAATAATCAAATAACCCAACAAAAAGCTGTTGGTGTAAAGGAGTAAGAGTTCTTTGTCCATTCTTTCCCTTCATATTTCCTCTTGTCTTTGCTCTTTTTAGAGGATACTATGGTAACATTGAATGGACACGTGAAGCAGCAATGACATGATGAACACAAACAATTGAAATATGAAGTGCTTAATAGGAAAAACTGAAATATGAAGAATATTTGTGTCTTTAAAGAAATGTTCTCAATTTATATAAATGGAAGAATAATGTTTACACAAAATCAATAGCTGTGATTATCATTCAACAGTGCTATAATATGTGGTCTGAGCAGTTCCCAGGTGAAGCTTCAATTCAAAATTTTTTGGTACCACAGAAATTTTTTTCTGTGTATTGCTGTCCACACCCCTTTGCTCTGAAATGGAATGATACAATAACCAAATAATTTTCAAGGTCATGCATATTACATAGTGTGTTGTAATGAAAGGACATTTTTGCAGTAATGAGCAGGTTGATTTTTAGTGCTTGCTTGATCTGTGTCCCAAAATTCCAAGCGTTTACTAATAAAAAGTTACTTATGAAAGTGCAGTACCTTTTACAAGAAAAGGTCTTAAGGTTCACTGTATGGTTATTGCCATTTTGGGTAGTTGTAACCTGTACTAGGTATACCATCTTTTTATTTTCCCCCACTACAACATTCTTTATAAAACAAATCAGATAGAATGCAATGGTTAATATTTGCATTCATTAGAATCTGGCTTGAATTATTACATCTTCAAGAGACATAAGTCTCTGTACCTTATTATAGGACTCAGATCTTTAGTATATAAGCAATAGAAAGTATTGGGATCATACAGCATTGTTTAATTTAACCTAAAGCCACAAGTATTTCAAATGTCCCATTGTTCTATTTCACTTTATTGTTGCATCCATTGATATTTACTTGCTACTGATCGTGTATACAGGACCACTGTCAAGCTATGGTCAAAAATACCTTAAAGACAGACATGGTAGTCTAGAGGTAGATACGCAAGGCTGTTACAAAGAACTAACTGTGAGATTCCAGATTAATTATGTTTCTGAACTTGTTTGTATCATATAACTTCTAATGTCTAAATTATTTTTTTAATCAATGGATATTTGTTCATTTTTGTAGGAAAGAGGTTTCCCCTATAAGGAAAAAAAAAAAAAATCCACAAAAAATTATTCCTGGAAGAACACTCCCGATACCTTCAACAAAATTTCAGGGAACTGAAAACTGCCTGCAGACAAACACCTATATGTTATTGTATTGTTTTCTTNCCTCTTGCTACAGGCACAGTAGATGAGTCTGACCCCCATCTCACTATAAACTCATTTCAGGTAGTTCTAGGGAGCAAAGAAGTACCCCCTGATCTTCCTCTACTCAAGACTAAACAAACTCAGCTTCCTCAGTCATTCCTCACAAGGTATGTTTTCTACACCTTTAATGACTTGTTGCCCTTCACTGGACCTCCGTGTTCTTTTTAAACTGAGGGGCCCAGAACCGAACACAGTACTCGAGGTGCANAAATGCTTTAGCAAAACTGTTCTTTTGAGGGGCAAGAAAAAAAGGGCAGAGAACAATTCAGGGGAAAAAAAAAAAAAAAACAAAAAAGCTAGGTAGTTTTAGAATCATTGAATCACCAAGATTGGAAGAGACCTTTAAGATCATCAAGTCCAACCATCCACCCAGCACTACTCCTGTAACACCCAAACCACTAAATCATATCACCCAGTGCCAGATCCAGACGCCTCTTAAACACCTCCAGGGATGGTGACACCACCACCTCCCTGGACAACCTATTCCAATGCTTGGCCACCCTAGCAGTGAAAAATGTTTTTTCTAATATCTAATCTGAATGTCCCCCGTGTCAGCTTAAGGCCCTTTTCTTTAGTCCTCTTGCTACAGGCACAGTAGATGAGTCTGACCCCCATCTCACTATAAACTCATTTCAGGTAGTTCTAGGGAGCAAAGAAGTACCCCCTGATCTTCCTCTACTCAAGACTAAACAAACTCAGCTTCCTCAGTCATTCCTCACAAGGTATGTTTTCTACACCTTTAATGACTTGTTGCCCTTCACTGGACCTCCGTGTTCTTTTTAAACTGAGGGGCCCAGAACCGAACACAGTACTCGAGGTGCAGCCTCACCTATGCCAAGAACAGGGGGACAATTGTTTCCCTAGTCCTGCTGGCTACACTATTCTTGGTACAGGCCAAGATGCCATTGGCTTCTTGGACACCTGGGCACACTGCTGGCTCATGTCAACCAGCACCCCCAAGCCCCTTTCCACCAAACAGCTCTCAAGCCCCTCCTCCCCCACTCTGTAGTATTGCATGGTGGTGTTGTGACCCAAGTGCAGGACCTGGCACTTTGCCTTATTGAACTTCTTGCAGTTGTCCTTAGCCCAACTAAGAGGCTATCTATCCCAGCCTGT
>VXBX01001048.1:24532-66215 GCA_013400415.1 Scytalopus superciliaris
AGGCTATCTATCCCAGCCTGTTCAGATCCTTCTGCAGAGCCTTCCTCGCCTTGATCAGATCAACACTCCCACCCAATTTTGCACTGCCTGCAAATTTACTGAGGGTGCACTCAAGTCCTGTGTTCAGATCATCAGTAAAGATGTAAACAGGACTGGCCCCAAAATTGAGCTCTGAAATATTAAATATTTAGAAATATTAAGTGTTTTTAATATTTGATTATTTAATAATTATTTAAATAGAAATATTAAATGTTAGACATATTAAAAATACTGATGTAAAAAAAAAAATTTCAATTTAAATAAATGTTATCATTAAATTCAAACATTTTTAAGCAAATGCCCATTATATATGTATATATATATATATTCATTTGCAAGCCAATTAAGTTCAAGATTTGCTTTAAGTGTAGAGCAGATGAATTTTCCTGTCATTCTAAAACAAACAGTTATGTTATTTTCAGTGAGGTAGACCATTAGTGACATAGATATGAAAATAATAATTATTCTAGAAAGGCAAAGGGAAGTATCTGAATCTAGAAAAAAAAAAAAGGTAAATGTTTCTGCTTCAACATTTTTTTCTGTGAGCTACCATTAGAAAATTAAAAATCAGACTAGATAGTTCCTTCTTTTCTTCCCGATGTTCATATAGTTTCTTATTAGAAATCTATTCACTGGATTTAGCCAAGTACAGGCATATATATATAGTAACTTTTTCTTATGATTTTATACTATCCTTTCAAGACACATGTATAGTTTTGGTCTCCACAACTACAAGTGTTGAAGCAGCAAGACTCAAATGTGGGGCGGGGGGGAAGACACTATAAATCTTGTGTCTTGAGATCTTCAAACTCTTTTTGAGGTCAGAAAAACAACTAAATCATTCACATATTTAAACCACAAGCATGCTTTCAGATGAGTTTCGGGGGGGAAAAAAAGTACTTGGAGAGTTCTGAGTAGATCAACTTTATTGTAAACACCAATATCAAATGTTACACAAGTTGAAAGGCATCTGTCTTGGACATATCTTTAAATGATTGTTAGTCATGGATTTAAACTAAAATTCTCCCAGGGAGATTAAACAGCTTAACAGCCAGATGCTGCAGAGCAGTATTTGGCATATAGAGAGTTGATAAAGTTACTGACTTTGAAGTGAACAGAAGAGACTGCAAATGTTCCCAACCCTTACAATCAAAACAGCAGAATGTATAGGTAAAAAATTTTAATTGAGTAGTGTGTGGCTTAAAGCAGAAGTAAATACCAACTGATATATGGACATTTAGACTATATGGTTTATCCTGATATATGGGTTATTCTACTTCCAATTATTCGAAGTTATACCAGGAAAGTAGACTTCTGCATTTAGGAAGATTTGTTATTTCTTGTTCTGAAAATCTTGAGAGCTCTCTCAATGAGCCAATACAAGGCTTTCCAATTTTACTGAAAAGTATTCTAAGTATAGGAAGCTGATTTTTCTATTCTCATAGACTGGCTTGATTCAACAGCACCATAGAGATGGTCCAAATTATTACTGGCATTAATCAACTTGTCAAAATTATACCATTTAATGTAAAACATTCTATTTTTATGAATTCTAATGAATAATAATGCTTTAGAGAGAAGGATTCCTCCAGATTTCCAGGGGCAGTGGCTTCAGGATATGAACAGAGAAATTGTTTTTCAGACACTGTTACGAGAACTTTGCAGAAAACATAAAAACACTTTGGTTTTCATTGCAAAGTAACTTTCTGGATGCATTTCTGCTATTGATAAGTGACATGAATAATGCCCTGATTTTATTCATCAAAATACCTCGCTTTGTACTCAACAGTGCAGCCTATAAAAATATATTGGTCTTCATATTCAGAAGCAGAAAATTTCAGCACAACAATGTCATCTATATTTTCAAAATTTCAAAAGTCTGAATTTGAAAAAATTCATCTTTAGTATCAGGTAAGTACTGCTCATTTTGTTCAGCTGTGCAGAATTTAATTAAAAAAAAAAAAAATCCACTCCCAATACCTTCAACAAAATTTCAGGGAACTGAAAACTGCCTGCAGACAAACACCTATATGTTATTGTATTGTTTTCTTCCAAGTCAACTGCAGCAAATAGGACAGCACTCATTTATCCCCTTAGAATCACAACACCAGTAAGTGCTTTTCTCCCAGGCAAGTCACAATACAGACTGGCAGGCCAACAGTTGTGTTTTGATAGATGGGGGTTCATTATATGCATTCCTGTAGTAGTAACAGTATAGAAAACCCTTTACTATTAAACCAGTGGGAGGAAACACTCCATCTATCCCAGCAAGAACACAGCATTCTTTATCATCTATATGAAACAGATTAGCATGTTTATCTTACCTTTCAAGGGTAAAGACGCCAGTGTCATAGGAAACCTCTTACAGGGTTTACTGAATGTCAGAAGATTTTGCTGTTCCTGTCTGCTAGACTTGTGCTGCAGATAGACAGCAGGATTTCAGCATACAGTTTGCCTCTTTCTATCAGTTTCTAAATTCTATTAAAAGTGCCTATGGCACTTCTCTGTTAGGAAATGTTTACCACTGCCACAGACGGTCATTCCGAGAAGTCATTTCAAGGCACCAGAGTACTTTTTTAAAACCTCTTCTGTGTGTGCATGGACACCAGAAGTACAAGTAACTGCACATAGAAAAAAGTTACTAATGACCGTCATACACTAAACTAGAGGTGACAAGAGAAATGAAACAGTGCCCATGGCTGCTTTTGGTTACAATTCTGTTATTTTGACAGAGCACTTCTGGCCATGTTTACATTTTACACAGGGCACACTTTTTATTCTGAGTTTGATGGTGTTTAGCTTTGTTTGGTTTTTTGGGTTTTTTTTTTGTTTGTTTTCCCCCCTACATATACTATAGTTGCTTAAAAGAAAATGGAGAAGTCATGTATTCCACTCTGGCAGTAAGATTTCCCATGAACATACAACCAAAACTTATCTGATAAAGCTATTTCAATTTCAAAGACTCATCTTGCCACTTCATCTGTTGCCCTATAAGCAAATTCATGGTCACACCAAAACCAACAAAATCCATGGATTTTGTGATACAGAGAAGACCTCCAATCACAGGACCATAACAGTGTCATTCTCCTTGCCCACATATCTGCTATGCCTTATTTACGCAGAAGAAAAATAGAATATTAGGTCATCTAAGGAGTCCCCAAACAAGTTAATTGCAAGTTTTCCAAGTCAGGGCAAGGCAATGAGAATAAAGGTTTGAAATTTATGTGAAGGTCAAATCTTTACACTGAGAAAATAATGAGTATATTTTTAAAACACAAAACATAATATTCCAAGGAGATGTAAATTATCTTTTCCTGTCATTGCCCCAGCCCCATAATATTTCTATGTGAAAACTGTGACTTCAATTCCTTTTCTAAGTTGAACACAAACAAAATCTTTCCAGTAGGTTCAGTTTTTGTCAGTCCATGTTGAAATGATAGTAAACAGAAACTCTGTTGTATATGTAGAAGCTTTACAATATTTATCCACATTCTACCTTCATTTTCATTTAGAGAATTTCACTGGAACTAAATTGTTTTCATATTTTTCATACTGAAATTATTATTTTAATTGGCAACAGAAGTTATAATTCAGTCTTTAATTAAAGGCAAAGAAATAACAAAAACTACCATAAACATTTCATCCCTCAAAATTGAATCAGAAGTAAAGCCAGAGTGGGACTAAATAGTAGTTGTGAATAATATAAACATCCATTTAGTTAACCCACTTGAAGGAGTTTTCCCAGTTACATTTAGAACCATCAATCAGAATGGAAGTTAAATTAATATCTGATGTTGACTGTTAAGTAGTTTACACCAGAACAGGTTGTATTCTCAATGTCATGATTTCCAAATAGGTTTGAGAAGTATCTGTGATTTAGATGATTCAGAAAAAAAAAAAAAAAANTGGAATTTATATACAAAAAAAAAAAAAAAAAAAAAAAAAGAAAAAAAGCCAGTGACAGGTTGGGTCACAGCTCACCCACGGGAAAGAATTCCTTCTGACTGAGTTATTTCAGTAGAGAAGGAAGTTTTCTTTAGTTTGTAGTTTTCCAGTCCAACAGGTTTTAAAATATCTCCTATGATTCATATAAAGAAAGAGGACACTGAGAGGAATAATAGTGAAAAATGCAAAATTGATTGAAAACACTGAGAATATTGAAAGGGGAAATAGTATTACAATAATAGAATATTCTATTCTATAGGATAGAACCTCCTTTTTCTTTTCATCTTTCTTTCAAGAAATAAGCTTTTATGTGGAATTTAATAAGGCTATAATAGAAAATTCTAACCAACTGCCATAGTCAAATAGCACACTGAAAATCTCATAGAATTTCCCTGACAATCAGACAAAGATCCTCCAACTATTTTTCTGTAATGACTAGCTGCACAGTTCATATTTAAAAGAATGATTAAGAGGATTAAGAAAATAAATGCAATTTCAGACTATGAGAGCATCCTAGTCAATAGCTTTCTTTTATTTAGAAGACAAGGTGAAAATTGTTTACAGCTTATATTAGTTTTAAATCAATTCCATTATATCTCTTGAGGGAAAAAAAACCCCACACTGATAACAAAGGAAGGTTATTAAGCAGAGAGAAGTTTTAAAAGACAACTGAATTTTTGCAATCTTTCTAATGAGTCTATCCTGCCTACAAAATCTTAGAAGCAGGATCTTCAAGTAAACAAAAACTACTTTATTTACAGCAGGTTCAAGAGGAATGCAAGCAGTCCTCCATAATTTTTTGTGTAATCACTACTTGTGAAAGCAACTATTGAAGGCTGTGGCTATGCTGAAGGCACCTGACTGTGTTCCAAACTGCACTGAGATGAAATGAGGCAGAGATGAGAATTCCTGAAAGTGAAACCACTACTATGCTCTCCCTGAGTGTTATTCTGGTTTCTGTCATAAATCAAAGCTAAAAAGCTTCTCTGATTTTTCAGTGATTGCCAATAGAAACAATTAGCCACTTATATCAAGGTGGGAGGCTGATATGTAATGGGATATAACCAAGAATACTGTTTTCCCTAGAAATATGCTGACATCCAAAAAAAAAAGAAATAATTTCTTTCTGCGTTGAACACTCATTCTAATGTAAATGCATAAAAGGATGGGGCAAAGTTTTAGACCCAGGGTCTGAGACCTCCAGTGTTCTTGTCCCAGTGCAATTATGCAGGAGGCTCCAGTTGTTTGTAGTGACAGTACAGACACCTGCTCACATGTCGGGGGAATATGGGCCTAAAGAAAAGAGGAATCAGTTAACTCATTTAAATCAAGCCCTTTGTGCTAACCACTCAGTTCCTGAACACTGCCAGCCACAGAGCTGAGAGACAGTCTGCTGTTCAGGCTTCCACAACTGCCTGACCTTTCCTCTAAGCATATTAGCCTACAGCAGATCCAGCCGCAGCAGTCTTTTGGGGCCATGGACTTAGCTGAGTTTTATCCGACCATCAGTGTTCTGAGCCCCAGGCAAATCCTTCGCTGCTGCTCTTCTTATCACAAAGCAATTACCTGGCCTTTCTTATGTCTGGTCTGAATTCATGGGTGGAACGCACTGAAAAGGTTAAGGAGTCAAAAAATAAATTTAGAACTTGTTTTCAGTAATTTTCCTGACTTCATACCAGATGGAGTCAGCAATTTGAGAAGTCTGACAGGCAACTTGACTGAGTTGATCAGATGGTCAATTGATCACTTTCACATTTGCCAAAACATTAAGGGATAAAAAACAGAGGCATATTCTATTGACATTAAAATACATAGACTAGAGACAGATTTCTGAAATGATACAGTAAACCACTCTAGAGTGGGAGGATTTTTTTGCGTAAGAACCGGAGACTTTTTCTCTAAGCAGAGTGACTGTAGTCTACGAACATTAAAGAGTTTCATGTGGAATTTTAGTCGAGGGAAGTACTTTGTGAAACAGAAGAGAATACATTTCTCTGAGTAACTGATTATACACTCTGCAAAAGACAGTATTTGATTAATTAGCTAGAGAAGCACGTACTAAGAAGTCCTGAAATATCTGTATGCTATGCTTTGTCTTGTTTCAAGCATACTTATTGTTCAGATCAAGTCAGACAAACATTGAAGTCTGCGATATTTGCAGATCACAACTGGATTAATTTCAAATAGGTTTAAATTGCTGGACTACCTGAATTTATTCATTTGAGATGCTGTCATACTCCATATGGATCCAATAGGATCTTTCAGCAGCTTTTCACTGAGGGCCACCCTGACCTCCCTCACCTTTCTTCTTATTAAACAGGAAGCTTAGAAAGAAGATATACTAAGCTAAATACTGCCAATAATCATCTTGTTAAATATTGCAAGTCTCTAACATTTCCAAATAACACAGTAAGAAGCTACATAGTAAAGATGACAAATACTGCATATATTTATCCCATTTCATATCAATGACAATCCTCCCCGCTCATCTGTTAAAAAAAAAAAAAAATCAAAATCTCATCTTTTATTCTTTGCAGGGGTGGTGGGGGGGAACACGACCTTATCAGATTGCTTGTGTAGAACCTTCTCTGAAAATATTATCTTGGCTACAGTTACAACTATTCCTATTGTTGGATGAAGACAGTGTGTGAATAATTAAATACTTATTTATTTAATCTCCACCCATACAGTTTTTGTACCAAGAATTAGTCAAGAATATTACTTATAAGATATTTATTACTTCTATTACTTCTATTTTTTATAGCGGGCTCTTTGTTAGCTTAGTACTCTGAACAAGACTTAAAATTGTGCAACAATACTTGTGCAAAAATACTTCTGTTACATTTATGATTGAGGGAAGCAGATTAATTTCTGAAAGCAAAAGCCCTCTAGAACAAAATATTGAAACATATACAGTTGCTGTTTTTAATTCCTCCATCATTACATGTAGGCCATATGTTGTAATTCACACACAGACTCTGTGCATGTGTACAGATATATATATGTATCTGTATATATATTCACTATATATTGCGATGACTATAGAGTTTTGCCAGCATAGTATAATAGTCTTCCCTTTATGCAAAAAAGTAGCATATATGATTACTTATTTTAGCACAATAATATTAAAGTTTACCATGCTCAGATTTTCCCACTTAAATTTTTTTTAATACGCCAATTCAATATCATGTTTTTATACAACAAGCCATAGGTCTCTTCCGCATCCTCTGTAGTATGTACTGTATTGGATTAATTTATGTAGATTTAATAGTGTATCTGTGCTATATAAGTAAATAATTTTAATTTGGCCATCTGCCTTAGAAAATGCTTCCATATACCACATCTCCAAGACCATACTCAGGCTTGCACTCAGAGACATCAGGGAAGATACCTACTGAAAGTTTATGAGGGCAGCAGATGTTCAGTCCTGCTGTTTGATGCTGTTGATGACATCTGAAACTTTACCACTAAGAAACCCAAGAATAGAGAAAGTCACAAGAGCAACATGCAAGCATCCTGCAAAGACATTACTAATCAGATCGTTATTAAAACTGGTAGGAATTTATGTGCAGGCAATTCCAGGAGCTTCTTTAGTGGTTTACACCTCTTTGGTATATTCCCTTCCCTTCCCTAGTCAGAACTGACTCACTGGTCATGCTCATTTTTGGAAAGCTAAATACCTGATGCTGCATAAGGCTTTTCAGGGCATGGAGGTGTCCACATAATCAGAGAGTTCTTATGATGAAGTATTTACAATTAGAACAGAGGAATTTACTCAACTGTTTACTCGTGTTGGACGTAAAATTTACTGAGTAGAATGGTTTTTTTGATTCATGTAAACTTGGGGTTTCTTTTTTTTTTTTAATATTTACAGATATATCTTTATCACAGATTCAATAGCTGATACCGGAAAATTTTCTGTCTGTTTTGTAGCAACAACATAACATAAGTATATTCAAGTACTTAAATGATTTATAAGCCTAGGTTCTGTTTTCCATAGTGTCAGTGGCACTTACAGACCTAAAACTAATTGGTTTTCAATAGGTTTCTGGTTTCTATTTATGTAATGAATTTATGATTATGAGACAGGCTCCTAAGTCACATAACAACCGTTAATAAGTTTCTATTAAAAAATACTTAAATTCACAAAGATTAAATGAACAATTATGTGACAGATACACTGAGGGATGAGAAGTTATTAGCAAGCATTGCTTGTTGTTATCTGCTGATGCATTTCCATTTTGGTCTCTGGACTACGACTTGCAAACAAAATATTCCCAGGTATTAACCTTTCCAGGAATAAATATGAATTTATCATATCAATGGAATTTAAAAACTATCTACTATTGACCTTATTGCTAGGGCTTTTTTCTGAAGGAAAGAGAATACAGGTAAGGCAGTTTTGATGAAGGAAACTAGAGATTTATCATCTGCTAAGATCCATATGTATCAAAATATACTGCAAGAACCCCTATCAGTAGGTGAAATATTTTAGTCACTAGATATGTACCACTTACGTAAAAAGTCTCATTGCTGTCCATTACACAAGTGATTGTAACCTGAGAGGGAAGGCAAAAGGAAAAAAAAGACTCCTGCCTCCATTACTAAATTTAGCTCTGCAGTAGTAGATCCTTTGAAGTCATTTCCCTGAGTTTTAGATTAAGTTTTTAGTGACCAACTGATCAGAGAAAGAATAGAACATATTATATTTACAACTTAGGCTCCTGCAAGAATTATTCAGTGCGAAAATATATTCACATGGTATCTGCAAAACTTCGTTCTTTATAGGTCACTTCAAAGTACATGTATGTATGTACATTTTAAAGGGTTACATTAAATAGAAAACACAGACAAGAAAGAAAAAAATTCTTAACTATATTTTTTCTAAGGAAACACTAAACTCCCTCCATAATTCACAGCATTCAGTTAGAATGTTGTTCTACATGAAGAGCAAATGAAAGGCACAGCAGAAGCAAACTATTTGTGACATTCCTAGAAGTGACAAAAATAATTACAGAAGTTAAAATTCCTCTCCTTTTACATATTCCCCCTTCTATGGATTTTCATTTTGAAGATAATTTGGTTTCTAGTAAAATACTTTCAGTATTTATAAAACTTGCATTTTTGTTGTTATGACTTATTATGGGCAATGCAGCAGTAAAACAAAGAGAATAACTAACCTCCACAGAAGTATGTGTGAAATCAACCTCTTTTCCATGGAATAATTTCTTTTTGCCTCAGAAATTTTCCACCTTATTTGAGCTTTTATGCTTAGTGTTTTGTACAGCATGATTGAATGGGCAAATCACTGCAGCCCAGAAATGTTCTTTCACTTACACAGATCCTAATTAGCCACTTTAGCATGTATTTATTCATTTTTTTCTTTTAAAGAATTGGAAACAAATGAAAAATATCATTATATTTGCAAAAACAGAATATCTCCAGGACATTGTTTAACCTGTTATAGTCGTTATCTATCCCTTTACCTTTATTCGGCTATGCATTTTTTGAAAACTGTTTTGCTGTGTCATGTAAAATAACAGACACTGCTAAGCAGTCATGCCTCTTCATTTTTCTTGATGAATTATATTCTGATTCCTTGCCCTGACTTTATTACTTCAAATGGACAGAAACAACCTTAATGGCACAATTGAGTATTACTGATAGTGAATAACTAACTAAGCCCAAGAAAATCACTCTTTTAATTCACACATTTGAGTCTTAGTCTTTTAATCTTCTAGATAAATCCTCATATTTTGTTGGTAGAATCAATCCATTTTAAATTCTGTCTGAGGTATGCTATAATGCAACAGAATTACCTTTTAACTAAACCAGTACTAAACTTCTCTTAAACTACAGCATCAAAATACCATCTTCCAAGAGAAACTGTGTCTGTGCTTTAGCATTTAGTGACTAAGAATGTAAGTCAAATGAATAGATGGGTTAGATAAAACTATGTTAAGGATAAATCAAGTATCGATAAACTTGATAAAACATTATATTACTCTGGTGTTTCACAACACAGAATGACATATGGCAGAACCAAATGTCAACTTAGAAAGCTGTAATGTACTGCAGACTTAAATCAGCATACTGATATGACAAGAATCCTAAATAACAAAATAAAAAACTGGAAGAGTTGCCTTTAGCAGTGAAAACTTTCACATTTTAATTCTAGTTTAGCCAAATATAAGACTACAGAGGAAAAAAAAAACCCAAAACACAACACACCAAACCCAAACCCACAACCCAATAACTGTGGTTACTATCTTTCTTGCTTATCCTTATATAAATTAATATACCTATTAATTTAAATAGTAAAACACTTGCTAGGAACAGGGCTCAGGACAAATTTCAAAGGAAAACTAGTCACCAAGCTCAAGTTGTTAATTTTGCAATTAAGATCAGTGTCATTGATTCACTGAGGAAGACCAGTCATCATCCAATGTCACGTATGAATGTACATAGAAACAGTAAGAGAAGTTTTCTGCTTTGGATACTATACAATTATAAGATATTACTGAGATTTTAAAATCCTGTACCCATAGTACTGTCTTGGTCCATGTACAAATCCTATTTCCTAAAACACTGGATGTTTGAATATTGATGGTTAAGAATAATCCTTTAGTCCTTTGAAGAGATTTATTCTACAAATAAACCATAATACTTTCTTAAATATTTTTCATGTCAACAGAGATATTGAATCAAAATTAACTTCATATGTTTGAGCTACATGTATAATTTGTCTACTTTTAGCAGAAAAATAAGTATCATCAGAAACATGGTAGAAGCAGACATGATGTAATGGTTAACAGAGTAAGACAACCATTTCGTAAATTGTATGCTGCAGTTGTCATACACATTTTCACTTTCATGAAATCAGGGCTATACCTCCTGTCCCAAAATCTAAAATCTTCACAAGCTGTCAGGATTTGACAAGGGGCTTATCTAGGAAAGCATCAGAAAAAGAAAATAAAATATTTGTTCCATGTAAGCACTTGACATCTGGAACTCAGTTGAAACATGACCCTGAGAAATGAAGGAATCTGCACTACAGAGACAGTATCAGCTTCCATTTCACACAGAGCAAAGAGCAAGTAGATGAAAATGTATATTTAAAAAGAAATAACAATAAACATATAATAATTAATAAGCTTGACTTCTACAGAAGTGGTGATTAGTGTATTTAATGCTATCTAAATTGGCTGCCCTGGAGACTGATATAATTTTCTTAAGCCAAAATGCAGAGTATTTCACAAGTTTTCCAATGAACTAAAGCGTGTAAGAACCATTTAAAGAGATGACAGGACATTTATCAATTCAAAAGCCCTTGAAAAGACTGTTAGGAAGAACACTATATTTACAGGTTTTTTATTGTAGGAGCTGTAACAGATCTGTTACGTTAGTTCTCTTATTTGCACAGTTCTCCCATCACTTGCAACCACTTGCAAGCATTTCACCCCAGACACTGGTCCAAGCTCTCTAATATACAATGTGACACAAACCAAAACAACCAACTTTGTCCATATGTTTTATTCCAGCCATTTTTTAAATTTTCAAATAAAGGACAAGACACTAGCCATTGTGTTCTTCCCACATAAGACACCAGGTTAAAAGGCATGTATGTAGGGATATAATATTTATAATTTATGCTGTGGACCAAATAAATATAATGAAGACATTCTGCATAGACAATGATCACATCTTCTTGAGGGCATCAGCAGATCAAACTTTCATCAACTTAGTATGGTATTAAAAGACAGGAACAAATGAGCCACAACTGGAAAAAGGCCCAAACATATTTTAAAAAAGGCTGTCAGAATCAGGTTCAGTGAAGTTTCATATGACCTATTTGCCAGCCAAGGGCCTCTCTGAAACCTAGGTGAGGTTTTTAAGAATGGGTTAGATAAACACATAAACACTAGTCTGGAACTAGTTATATTTCATATAAGTTTTGAAGATGGAGGTAGCCTAGTTGACCTCTTTAGGTCTCTTTCAATAGAGTCCTGCTCATACTGGTTGATTGCTTTACTACTCATAGTAGGTTTCCTTGCTGTATAATATGTCAGAAACCTAGTTAGTTGTTACTGTCTTTTAAAATACTGATATAAGAAAATGATGAAGCAGCTAAGGAAAGCTGTTATTCTAAATCAATGGAAATAAAAGTCTTGGATAATCACCATATAGTTCCACAATTTAGATAAGATTTTATTCAGTCAGTCTTTTGGCTACTAGATATAAAATTTAACATAGGATTGGGCATTTCCTAGTATAACGCTTCTAGTTGTGCATAGTGATGCGGTGGCAGAAAAGAAAAAGTTTCACAATCTGGTTCCATAGCCTTGATGTCAACTTACAGTATTACGCTACTGCTATTAGGGCAAGAGAAGTAAAATTTCTTCTTCATCTTTTCTGTTTTAGTCACCTGACGCTTGAGTTCCAACTGTCATATGTTAATGTGAATATTAAATGAACATTGCTACAGTAATAAAATAGCAAATCCTCTTAAATATATTTCCAAAATCTTTGATATTATAGTAAAAATAATTGACCTAGACAAGAAGCAGCATTGGAGACTTTGTTATTTCTAGCTGAACAACAGAGAGAGCTAAAGACAAGCAAATCTAGACAACCTACTAGCTATGTATCCTTTTCTTTTTAAGCAGCAGTACAAAAGAATGGATAGATTCAAAGTTGATTTTGAAAAACCAGAATAGAGAAAAACATGAGGATCTGCTAACAGCCATCTGGAGTCAGTTTCTTCTTACTTGCGTGAGTATCCTGTTTTTAAGAATTCAAGTGGCAAACACATTGAAGTAACCCAAAAATCATTTAACAACTTGACATATACAGAGAGAAAGAGCTGAGGCAAGAGCAGTGTATGTGGTTCCCAGGAGGATAATTCACCTGAGTTATAACATTTCCAAATGTGCTGCATAATGTAAGTATTAATAGGACACAGGTGCCTTTGCTGTTGCATAGAAACAGGTGCACTGAGGTGAAACAAGTTATTTTTAATAAAGTAATTTCCATTTTAGACAACATAAGGTGGAGATTCTAGAAACAGCTTCCAAATTCTGAAGTGCCTGTTGCTTCCCACTAACACACATGAGTCGCCATGCTTTGCAGAAATACACTACCATATTGGATTAAACATCAGAACTGGAGATAGGATAAAACCTGGGTGCCAAAAATTAATCCAGGAAACACTAAAATTCAAGCACATCTACCAGGCTAAAGGTCTAGGAAACAAAAGAATTATGCCACTGAAAGTAAAAGTGCCATGCAGATTAACCAAATTAAATCAACGTAACAAATAAGAAAAGGGAGGGGGGAAAGATAATTAGATATGCTATAATGGTATCTTTAGCTTGCACTATGACTGAACATCTAAGTAATTGTGTGAAAAGAATATTCTATCTCTACTGCAGAGTGCTGTTATCATATTACAATACAAGCTCAAACTCTGATTGTAAAACAGTGCTGGAGCAGGATTAGCTGTACTTAGATAGAAACTTCACAGGTAAGATGGGGTATTTCTGAATGCATTGTCAGCAACATACTAGCCAGGTTGGAATCCTTTTTTCAGAAAAACAATCTAAGCCAGTATCTAAGTCTGGCGCTTAAAACTGCTGATGAACACAACTCTTTCATCTCAGGTTCATCACTAGCCCCATGTAGTTACAGAAATGGCATGCCTTTGGAAAAATTATGGCTGCTACTAGTTCTGGAGTTTTCAGAACATTATATTCTGGGGAAACTGACCATATTTCCAGCAGGTTCTCTTCTGTTTCCTCACTTAAACTATTTTATAAAATATTGTTCAGTGTTAAGAAACAGCTGTAGCATTCCAACGCAGAAATAGTTAATTTAACTGCTAAGCAAATGATAAATAGCTCCAATTAGTTGCAGCCTGAAGGGGCAATGTTTTACGCTGACTAAAGATTTGGTACCTTAAATTCAAAAGTATTTGCCCTAATAGCATTTTGGCTGCAGAATACAGCTACTGTCTTGTACTAGATTTGATGGATAAAATCCAATTCTTGGGCTAGGCTTCACTATTTCTGTATGATCCAGGAGGGTTTCCATTTCAGCTCCAGTGTATATCCAGTCCAAATGCATGCAAAGCTTTCTGGGAGACTCTGAAGGTAACAGGTTCCATTAAAAATAGTCATAGCCACAGTCTATAAAACAATATAGCCTAAAGGTAAAAGAGAAATGGAGTTGAAAATGAGGATACATATGGGTTATTAAAATGATAATTTTTAAATTAAAATTATAATTTTTCATATGTTATTACAAACCAAGGTCTCCATTAACCATAGGGGAAAAAAATATAAAAATGCTGGAAAGCACCTTCCAGTATATAGTGAAATACCAGATGCAGTGTGGAGTTAAAGACCTAACATGGCTAGCAGAACCAGTGTCAAGAAATAGAAGACTTAGGGGATGGCAAATTTCAGGGTAATTTCTCAACATGATTGGAAAAAATCTGTATTTTTGAAAAAAAAAATAAATCAGATAACAAAGGTTTTAGTTAATAATTATTAAAACAATTTGAAAAGGTAGTTTTAAGAGAACTACAATGACATAATCTTTAAGGAGGGAACCCTGATAATTATATCAGACCTTAATTTTTCCATGTATCAACAGTTTGTTATGATTTCTGGAAAATATGCAAAAATGTCTTACTTCAGGTAATCTTTACATCCTTCTTACAATGAAGGGACAATTTTATAATAAACAAACTGGGAGACTCATTTAAGTTTCCAAGTCTGCTATTGACTTCCTGTGTAATTTTGGATTTAATTTCACAGTACATCTCCCTATCTGCTTAGAGAATGCTAGGATACTACAAGAATGAAGACCACATAAGAAACCAGATATATGTATTGCAACCTTCCTTAGCAACAAAAAATTCAGGGCTTTTTTCTCCTTAGGAAGATAATAATGGATGTGCAGTCTTAACATCCTGAGAAAAAATATTTTTAACCAGGACTGTGTATCTTGATTAACTGCATAGTTACAGTATAAAAATAAATGTCAGGGCCCTTAGGTGAGAGTTTTTAGCTTTTTTTTTAGTTCAAATCTCATAATCCAAAGTTGTTAGAGTGCTATATATTTTAGAAATTAATTGTGTATGTGTATAGTCTACACGAATAATTCTCATACATGAAAATACTTTTGTAAGAAGTACATCTTCAAGTTACATGCATCACACTCTTGTGTATCATCTGCATCTAGCAATGTGTTTTGAAGACGTATGCCCCAATGTGATTAAGTTCTTGAGACCACAGATAATTTTACTGACATTCTTTAAAAAAGTCATTTTAATGTTAATACATTTTAACCAAGATCAATCTATGTAGCTTTTTAATTCCATCATGTTTATATTCTTTGTTCATCACTAGCCCTTTGCTTAATTGGTTCTACCCTCATCAGCAAGACCTCTAAAACTTTTCCTTCCATTCCAGGAATTTACAGTTGTCAGCTGCTTTACTTTGCTCCCTCATAATTTGAACAATAGCCTCTCTAAAAGCAGGACAGTCTATTGATCCAATAATTTATATAAAATATTGTTCTTCCAACAAAAAGACCAAAGCAGTGTTTTGTATACTATTCCATTTGTTTATCTGAGTTGGAACTGAAAGAAATCTTTTAGCATGTTGCTTCAATGGATGTTACTTAAAGCACTGAGTGCCTACATCCTCAGAGATCTTAGTCTTAGAAAAAGCAAGTTTAAAGAAGAGCAAAGGCCATTCGTCTTGGTTATTATAATTCTCAGATGCAAGCCTGTTGCTCAGTGGGATAACATTCATGGAAACTACACTCAGTAAAGTCAGCTCTTTGACAGATGGCACCCTCCCTTCAAGGAGGGCAGGCTTTTTGAGAAAGACTTTTCTCCTTGTTTTTTCTACCTAAGACAGAAATTGCTGAAGGTACCTCTCCAAATACAAGGGAGGACTCAAACCTTGGTCTTTGAAATAGTTTTATCCACTGTATAGGAGGCTGTGAACATCTTTTTTTAGCACGGCAAGCAAAATGAAGTGTGTAGATTTATACTTTTCTTTAGGACAGATCAAGGTATTTCAAGGGGAAAAAAAGCCCCAAAACTGTACATTTGTTTGGCAATTAATACAACATAGGCAAATATTAGTGCCTTAGGAATTATCAGTGTTCAACAATCAACTGTTTTGCTTGTTTGTTTAACTCATCTTATTTCAGGCATTTTTTTCCTATATGCATATAGTTTGTAATTTTTTTTTACTAGGAGACATCTTTCTCAAAAATTACTGGTAGATTTTAAGTATCTGCAATAGAGCATTTTCAACTCATCCTATGTATTCATTCAGAGCAGAAGCTGAAGTCAGAGAATTATAAGATAGAACCAGATAGTCTCTGCACTGTATCAGAAACAACTAATTTCTTTCATATTTTAAAATTCAAAAAAACACAGTACGTTGCTGCTTCTTGAACTATGGAAGAATTATTAATACAATATAAATATCAAATATTTGTAAATAACCAATACATTGAAGAAGATACCAATCTGATTTCAGACAAGTGAAAACATGTTGAAAATAAAGTATTCCTTATCTACTTAGTGTAATCACATTTTGTCTGTCTATTTTAAGTGTGCAGACAGAATTACAGAGGTAAAACATAAATAAGACTTTTATAAAGAGGTTTATTATTGCAGTCTGTGGAAAAAAAAATAAAAATCAATGTTTATGTCAGAAGGTGCATCTGGGTCTTCCAACCATGAATTAGTTGCAGGAAAATCTGAATTATGCAGTGATATATACCTTGACTAATTCTTAATCTCCAAAAATGTAAAATTTAACCCTTCAAAAAATTCAGTAAAAATTTAAGATGAGACTCCATCTAGTTTTACACAGTACTAGAAGAATTAATGTTTCTAACTAGATGAATCCTGATAAATTTTTTTACCTTTTATTTTCCTATAATATCTAGTAATAAAATGTCTAGTATCCTGACACTAACTACATTTCAAATAGAACATATTCAAAGAAACACATAGACAGGAAGATGTTTTCCAAGTCTTGTGAGTCAAGATCATCATCATCATCATGGCTGGGCTTCGCAAACGAAGATTTGAGAAGGGCTCTACCCACGTTTGCTACAAGCGCGCTGGTGGCTAAAAAGGCCAATGCGTGATAGGCAAGTCCGGTCACAAAAGTCAAGATATGAGTATAATTTTTAAAGACAGTGAGGAAAAATTAAGTGAATTCAGTGTTTATTCTTTGGCATTAACAATAATGACATTTAAACCAATTTTCATTCTTCTCTACTGTAATACTGGTCCCAGTCAGACAAAGCATGTAAGCAGATGTGCAATACCATTACATGTAAAAAGACTGCTTGTGTTCTTACAGTTAAGTAAGGCCCCAAGTGATTTTTTCGATTGAAGCCAATCTCACAAGTACTTGAGACTAGAGCTGCTGAAGGGCAGAAACCCAAGGCCTTTTACAAGTCATATGCATAAACAATCACCTGGAATACACAACCAGTTCATTCAAGCCCAGTTACTGTACTCAATAAATATAAAAATATCGGTTTGTTCTATTCATCCCAACAAATATCACAAACAATTTAAGTGGACCCTTTTTTTTTTTTTTTTAATCCTGAATAAAGAAGAGTATGGAAAAAGGAGTTTTTTGCCATAGAAGTTTTGTAGTCTATAAACAACTATTTTGTAAATAAACAGGAATAACTCATTTTCTTATTTTCTTCACATGCTTTTGTGGAAAATGCATACACAAGGCAAATATAGAATGATGCAAGTTTTATTATCAGATTCCCTAGACTTCAGACATTTTGGAAGAATGTATCCACTTTTCCAGTGAGAACAGGAAAGGAGATTATGAGACAAGATAAGACACATTCTTCAAACTGATGTCTTAAACCAGCTTCCTATAACACCTACAATACTGAAAAATAGTTTACAGGCATACAAGACTGCAACAGGATTAGAACATGCAGGCTTGTGTGGTTTATCAAATATTAAGGAAGTTCTAAGACTTTTCCAAACTCAAAATATTTCACAAAGGGCATGGAAAATAAAAACTTACATAAAACAACAACAAAACCTCTGTCTGGACAGTAGTTTCAAAGGCTTAATAAAATCCATTTTTTCTTCCTATCCTGGATAGAAACTGTCACTATTACCTAGAAGACAACTATGTTGTATTAGTTAATCCGGATGTTGCCCTAATGCTGGTAACATTGTAATGTAAAATATTTCAAATTACAAATATCAGATTCCTGTCTCTAAATAAATTAAGTGATCAATATTAGTTGTTTCTTCCTTGCTTCCGGAAAGTGTGCACGTGGAATTAGAGACACACCTAAGATGATGGATTTTGGATAGATCTATACTTTTACCATTTGTTTGCAAAGGGTCATTTATCCAGCCATCTTAGTATATGTCTTAATGATATACGTCTATCTTTGATACAGCTAATTTCAAAACAGAAACATCTGCTACAAATAGAAAGACAGACAGTCACAGATTTTTCTGATGCTATGAAGATGCTGAGACCAATCATGTACTTTGAACAAAAAAAACAAACCACAATCACCTCATCATCCACACAGTTAGGTAATTAGAGTAATTGCTGAAGACGTTGCAACCTGAAATAAACTTGGGGATTTTAGTGGAGGCAAAGTCCATGCCTGTCATAAATTAAATTCCTTTGATTGATTGAGGTGTGCAACAGTAATTTCTGGATTTCTAACAGCTAAACTAATTCTTCAGGAATGAACCAATTCTACATGCTAGATCATAGGAAGCCTCTATAACTCATCAATTTGAAGAACATGGGTCATTTTTATTAGATTTCTTCTCTTGCTACCAAAATAAATACCTGTATTAGAGATTCACTGCAAAATGCATTTCTGCACACTTTCTGTGGAGGGAAAAAAGGAGAAGAAAAGAGGTGGAGAGAAGTGTGAGAAATTAATTCAATCTTCTTAGCAACTAAATGTAGGTAGATTATTTACTTAAAGAATAAAATTAAAACAGAACTATTAGTAAGCACTACTTTTATAATTTTACTTTGCACACTACAGCAATTCCAATGTGTAAACTCAACTGCTACAGAGAATCCAGTAATAAAGCAGACCAATTAATTAGCCAGGCAAAATAAGAATGATGGTTGTGTTACAGTTCAACAGGGTTTAAAAAGATAGGACAGTTCAATTAATATTTTAAGTAGATACGCTGAAGTTTACCCAGCCCTTAGAATTGAGGAAAAAAAAAATCATTTTACACAAAGGTTGCAATGGATTAATTGCAAAAATTGTACTTTAGAAATAAAGAAAATCATATTGTAAAACATGACAATTTTCTAACCATTAATCAGTTGCCAAAAGGAGACAAAGTACAATCACAAAATACTTGAAGATAGAAGGGAGATAGCTCATCTAGGCTCTCTGCTCAAAGCAAGAGTCAGCTAGAACAGGTTGCTCAGGATAAACACTCTGCAATCTTTCTGGGCAACCTGTTCCACTGTTTCACAATCCTGAAACATATATTTGACTGTAGTTTTGTTTCTTTCCAATGTTTAAATGATGTTTTGAAGAGTTAAAAATGCTGTAGGGCAGAAAGAGGAAGAAAAGTGCCCTTGATGGCTTCCAAGTGCTTCAGAGACTATGAAGAAAGGAGTTTAAATGTTGAGCTTAAAGAGTAATCAAATGCAAGATGAAAAATTAACATTTTTGGGGGATATTTAGAGAAAAAGTGTTTGAATAGTCATATAATAGATATGGGAAAGGTTTTGAACTTGAAAGTTGACATAAAATTTCTGCACAAAAAATCTAGAATATTGAATTGAGATTTGAACTTTGACTCAGTTATGTCCGGTTCCAAATGATCCAAGAAATCTGTTCATCACAATTATCTTCCATTGTCAGGTTCTTTGGCAGTGGTACATACATACAATTTTCATGTTATGCTGTTTTGGTATTTAGGCCTGATTGAACTTGCCTCGTAAGACAGAATGGTAAAATAGCTGTCTGTATTCAAGTTAGCCAGCATGAAAGGTCTCATATAAATCAAAAAATTACCTGTTGTTTGCCTTCTATTTCCTAAAAGAAAGCATAACTCTTTTCTTTCTATACCTCAGCTCTGAAAACAACGCACTGTCCACATTGAGTTCCAGCCACATCTCAGCCATTGCAGTTTATATCCTCTAGAGATACTACAACAGTTACCCTACTCTACCTTTGATTCTTTTTCCAAAACTCAATTAATCTGCTAAACTATATATTAAGCTCAAATAATCTTGTAAATTAATCCTCTGACCTCTATTCATTCTTGTCACTCTTATCTACATCTTTAAAATGTTTATTCTTTGCTCCTCTGAGGTTTTTAAGGTCAAATAATGATAAAGTTCAACATATGGAGAAGTATGTCACCAGTGTGAAGAAGAACACTAAAAAAAATTGCATAAATGTAGGGGGAGGTTGCCTCTCCTAACTACTGCCATCTGCTTTGAAAATTACACCTAATCATAAAGACACGGAAAATCATACAGAACAATAAGAAGCTGGAATAAAAAAATGAACAAATTATCCCTTTATGTATTCTTTAATTTGCTGTAGAAAGTATGGATTGTCATTTGATTTTTATAGTTGCTATGAAAAAGCCATCTGACATATATCAATAAAATCTACAGGAGATCCCTTTCCTCTCTGAACTAGTTTATACCCTTATTCCCTTTACAATATAGTTTCTATTTGCATCTCCTAATGATTAGAAGTTGCAGAGGATCTTGAGGAGAGACTAATTTAATATCAATACATGACCTTTCAAGATGCTTTAAAAACCTTAGAAAATTTGCATCTATTAGATTGTGAACTTCTCACAAGAGCTGATGTATTTAAATACCTACCTAGTAGAATTATTGTTAGTAACACAGTAGAAGCATAAAATAATGATTAGCATACCTTATCATCATCTACCTTTTAAAAATAGATAAGCTGAGTCACAAAGTGCCAAGTGTATTTTTACATTACCAAAATGAAACAGATTTGTTCCAATGCACCATGTGGGTACCTTAAACTCAAATCCTACACAAACAAGACTTACCACATAGATAAAGGTGCAAGAAGATATGATAGTCCCTACAAAAACTGTTCTGAGTCAGCTGTCTGTGTGCGGGCTGTGACTACTTATAAGGTAAAGCAACATTGTAAAGACAAAAGAGCAACTTTTCAAAAAACATCAGCTATTAAGAAGCAATCAAACTTGCCTAAGAACATATTTCAGTAGGCCAACATTCCAGTAAAGAGGCCATACAGGGTAGTTATGAAAGACAAACATGGTTAATTTAGCCTAGTACAGACAGAAAGTGAATATTTCAAAGAAATTTTGCAAGACATCATTTTTACTGAAATAGCTCCTCCCTTCACAATACACTGAAAGTAATTTTAAGTTTTAAAAGCTCTTTTAAGAAAGGTTAATCATTATAAAAGACTTAGCAGAAATTTGCAATGCTATCTGCTCTAGAAACTGAGGGCCTCTATCCACGCGCAAGAAAAAACAAAGAATAAATAAATTTGTTCCCTTTCACCTAGCATTCCCTGGACAATTTCTGAATAAAGTAAACTCAGCTTGAAGGAGAGACATTGAAAAAACTGCTCAGCTGCCAGTCATAACAGTAGCTGAAAATCTTTTTCCTTGCCCATGAAAAACACTCAGTATGTAAATGTTGGGTTATAAGGAACAATCACACAAAGGAACAGAACAATTCTAAAACCAGCAAAATCGTTAAGGACACAAAGAAGTATCTTAAGAAACCTAGGATGAGAATAACCTGAACTCAATTGTCTATCACTCTGTCTTATAGAAAACGTAACACCAATGAGCATACTCATTTTTATAGTAATAATTTTCCTGTAATAGATGTGATGAACAAGGCAATTTTGCTGTGACTTCCAAAAAATGAGAACTGTGAATTCTTATTTTATTTGAACAAACAAATTCAAAGGAAAAGGCTGCTTTATGATACAGCATTTTGGTAAGACATTGTAATCATATTTCTGTAATTTTATTTTTGAATCTTTTTCCAACTTTCTTGCTGAAATCTTAAATCTATTTTTAAGATACAGAATTTAGAACATAAATTTATGCATTTCCGTAATAGATTAAGAAAGAAGATACAGTATATGTCAGGGTTAATCTCAAAGAGAAAAATATCCACAGCTTTTATAATAAAAAATTCCATTAAAATAACTTTTAATCTATTTGCTGCTCTAATTTCAGGATAATTTCCTTTAAATGCATAAAATATTCATACATTTTCTGTATTTTCTCCCTCAAAAATGTTTTTTCCTCACAAAAGAACCCAAAACCATAAATTGTCTGTATCCTAATTAGTTATTTTTGTTTGTTTCTTCAATCTTATACATATCTACCCATAGTAATGAAAGGGCTGAAAACCAGCATAGGCAGTGAATCCATTTTCATAGTGTACAAAGATAATAATAAATCATCTTAAAGTCCAGGTTTATTAGAAATGACTGAAATACATTACAGGGCAGCAATAACTTCAATGGTTGGTTTGCCAACCAGTGGTGTGGAATTAAAAATGCATTAAAATTTACAGAAAGGAAAGTAAATAGCAGAGAGTTTAGATTGGTTTTGACATAGTTAAATGAAGCATTATTTCTCTTTGTGTGGCTAATAAAATAAAACTCTACAGAACACAAGCAACATTCTCTTTTGGAAGTTGAAAGGTGAAAAAAATCCATTATTAATAAAATTTACTGCTTAGTCTCTCCCCTGCACATCAGTGATGCATTTAAGAAGAGAGGTGCAACGAAAGGTTCTTCTCTCTGCTTCCCCAGAGAATTAGCTGCTTCTTTAGATTTTAACAAACATGTTTTTGTCAACCTTTGTAGATACAAATATCAAACAAACACACACATTTGCACAGGAAGACCTACCATAATAATAACAACATCTCACAATTATATAGTTACCTGACTCCCACAAATTTCTCAAAGCTTGTCAGACCATTGGCCAAATTTTTCCTCGCATCCATAGGTGCAGGAAACAGTAAGACTAGAGATGTAGGAAGTAGCTGCTTAAGACATACTTCATGTAAAAGAAGAATTTTTAGGGATCTGTTTCTAAGGGCTCAGCTGTCCCAGTGAAACAGGGACTGGCAGTGAAGCTACACAGCCATGCAGCTGTAGAGCACAGGATTATTAGAGCTCCTCAAACCACACATTTTTCAGTTTCTATAGGAACAGGTAAAAATGCAGTTGGAAGGGTGTTTTGTCCCTGCCAATACTTTAAGACACAAAATTCTCCTTCTATACAGTAAGGTGTGGCCTACATCCTAGAGGTGGCATAAGACAACACACAATGTGCCAAAGTTGCGGTAAGAGGCATCGATGAGAACAAGCTATCAAAAAGTAGCCCTTTTCCAATTTAGACCTTGCAGAGGCATGGAAATTTCACCTTGAATTTTCAGGACTACTTCAGCTGTTTCTGGCTACAGCCATTCTTCATTAGCTTTTAAACTACACAGACATTTCTACCAGACAAAGCAAAACAAGTGAAAAACTCTACTGCTCTGACTGGGAGTCTCTTATACTCACTCTGCATTGACCAAGCAGACTACTTGGAAGTAAAAAATGCAAAGGAAGAAAGAGGTCATTCATTGTAACCAATTGAGAGAGAAAAATTAAATTTCAGAGGTGAAATATAATTAGCTAAATTGTATTTGACTGTGACATGAAGGTTAACAATCTGACATTCACAGTATCGGAGTCTTATTTCAGAGCTTTAATAATGACCACAGCAAAGATCTTCTCTATCTACATCTCTTGAAGCACAAAATAAAACTTTCTGGAAATATTCCAGAACTATCCTCAGAAATATTCAAAGAAATATCCTTACAGCTTACAGAAGTCTGGGTTCCCTCCCACTCCCCCTTCCCTGCTGCCTCATGTCTCTTTCACCTATTGTCCAGGTTTTGCCTCCTCAGCTTCATGTTCTCATTAGACCATTCTTGTCAGTAGAAAAATCATTATAGGTGACTCTGTAAAAGTCACATCAACTAAAAGCAAAGAACATCAGTTTTTGCTGGTTTATAGACCAGCTTTTGGAGACCTATATGGTTTGTTGTTGCCTTGTTTTGCTTTTTATGTGGGGTTATTTTGCACAACAGATAACTGAGATTCCAGGCAGTATCTCTGATGTCAAGCCAGAGAACTCCTGAGCTCCCAATATTTGTTGAGATCATACCAAATAGTAAATCATTAGCTTCCTTCACAGTTACAGTGCTTTCTTTTGGCAAATAAGTATTTTTGAAAATTCCCTCATGGAACAAGTTCCTAACTTTACTCTCACTGAAATAAAGGAGATAATTTTAGCAGGCACAATCAATATGTGAATACTGAATAGAAAGACAAGTGGTTTTACCCAAATAAAAGAAAACTAAATTTTTTTCTCAATTAAATATTCATGCATCTATGAACAGACCTCAGATACATTAGTAGTAATATACAGAATATTAATTAATAATTAATATAAGAACTGCCTCTGTTTATCATTAGAATAAATCCAGATTTAATCTACAAAAATATAAACAAAGTATGAAACTATCATCATAACAGTCCCCGAATCTTAAAGATCTATTAAATTTTTGAAAATGTAAGTTTGGTTTTCTTAATTTTAGTGCCCACACTGTACTACAGATACTCTAAGAGAGAAGAAAATACTTAAATATGCAATGTGTAGTCAATCTATAGAACCTAATTACTGAATTTGATTTTGAAAGCATGCATACAGCCATGCAAATTGGAGTAGTAATGCCTCATGCTTTAGTAATACAAATTGCTAATCTCTGCCAGTCATAAAGACGACTTCTTTAGAGCAACAGTGGGGATTAGAAGTACAAAACATGCAGGGATAGAGGCTGGATTGCTTGACTCTTACTTTTGTCTGAAAAGAAAACCCAAAATCCCCCAAAACCATCTAAAAGACTAAAACCTAAACTCTAAGAAAAATATAAAAATGCTTTGAGATTTTAAGATGTGATTGATCAGAAATCTAACAATTAATTATTGCAGGTTTTATAGTTACATCATCAATTTCCATCCAGGAAAATGTCATGATCTTCTATTTTGTCCTCATTTTTGTTACAGTATTTTATCTGGTTAAAAGAATTATGGGTAGGCATCCATAACACAATGTTATGCATAATCACCACAAACAAAGCAGGGTATATCCATCTTTATTTTTTTAAAAGGCGATCTGAAATGTGACATGCACATTTCTTGTAACAATATTGTGTAACTCTAAGGAAAATCACATTCTCACCTGCCTCTGTATTCTGTCAATTTCTTCAAGGTTTCCAAGAAAAATGAACATTTACCCTTTGATATTAAATACAAGGTCAGACAGAATAAGTGATTGCAAATGTCCACGATTTTCCTGTCATCTGCTCAGTTAAGGTTTCCAGCTGTTGGTGTCTATATTCAGATGCACTGACCTGAATCAAAAGCGCTTTATCAGGGAAAAAAAAAAGGCAGAAATTATAATTTTCTTAAAGTGTCAAACTTTTATATTAAAATTTCAGAAGCAAGAAAGGAAGCAAGAACTCCCTCAGAGTCACACAGATGTCATTTAGTGCAAATAAGTTAATTGTTTCTGCTCTTCACATTCAACAAGGCATCCTGTCTTTGGTCAGAATGGGAAGACATTCCAGAACACCCAAAGGGTGTATATATATATATACATATATACATACATATATACATATGTACATATGTATATNTTCTATATTAAGAAGATATTTAACATAGAAGTCATATTGAAATAAATAAATTGTGTTTGAAAGGCATTCGCCACCAATAGAAATACCTTCTTGCACCTGAAAAACAACTTTAAAGGAGAGAATAAAGAACAATGTTCCAGATTCATACATTAGACACTGTTTTAACTGCTGAAACAATATAGATTATATGCTTAAGGTATTCTTTGTAATCCAAATGTAGCAATGTATAAACTTCTTGTTACCTTAAAGTAAATTATTTCGTTAAGCTCATTCTAGTTCAACTTTGTGGCAGGGGATCAGTAAAAAATTCAGATTTTCACTACATATGGATTGTCACATTTATTTAGTCAACTAAAACCAGACAGGAAGCCAGTGAGGTATATAGAAGATCCAAAACAATTAATGCCTCTAAGATCTTGATGAAATCAATAAGATTGATTTTTGACTGATATTGTTTTCCTGGATGCCAAAATATCTTTGTATATCTACCCTGTTGCTTTAAAAATTTGGATCTTTTGGAAATTGTAATATTATTTCATTTGTCACCTCCAAAGAAGCAGCAGCTACGCAAGAGAAGAGTCTGCTTACGTTACATAATGAAGGTGTGTACACCCTTCATTTCAAGTTCAGAATAGAGAGATAATAACTGCACTAAGTCATGCAAACCTAGAGAACAGCCAGTCTTTTCACCTTTGAGTTTCTCAGCTACTGGATCAGATATTCACCCTGACGACAAATAAATATTTGACTTTCTTAAATGACAGATAAAGATAAAAGAGGTATCTGCTTTTATACAGTCACTGAAAGTTCATGCTGGGCTTCTTTCAAGGTCAGATGAGGGCAGCTGGGATAAAAATCACATTTAGACAGCAGTCTAGAGATTTTTAAATCATGCTGTGTATGTGTGTGTGTATATATAT
Organism: Scytalopus superciliaris; assembly: GCA_013400415.1. Classification (NCBI taxonomy): domain Eukaryota; kingdom Metazoa; phylum Chordata; class Aves; order Passeriformes; family Rhinocryptidae; genus Scytalopus; species Scytalopus superciliaris. Next base: position 51,252 of record VXBX01001048.1, read on the forward strand.
ACATATATATATATGTAAAATAATTTATTGAAATACTTCAAGTAATATTGAATTCACTGTGATAAACAGTACCTCCTGCATTAGCAGATTTTGTTTCAACATGTCTTGTTTTTAAATTGAATATAGTGCTTTCAAAAATACAAGTCAGACAATTTTGAGTACAAAAATCTTCTGAGTAGAATATACTGTTTATATATTTCATTTAGGCAACTAGTCTAATGCTGAACAACGCTTGCTAGATCATTAAAGCCTTGGAAACCATTCAGATGCAGCTGTAAGTTGTTATTAGTGGTAGTTCAGTAAAATGTATAAAGATAGTGAAATACCACTGATCAAACTAAGAGTTGTAAAATGTTAAAGGAACCTACAGAGTTAACATCAATGAGTCTCATTAACATTAACATTATATGAGTCTCAGCTTTAGATGCATGCCATCTGAGGAAAGAAAGATTTCTTAGATACCAGAACTCCACTTTCTGGTTTAGTGGTGTGGTAGGTTTGTTTTTGTATCCTTTCTGGTAAGGGAGATAGCCCTTATAGAAGGAACATGAAAATAAGATGAATACTTGCTGATGTACTGTAATGAATACTTGAATCTAGTCATTGTCTATTATACAGAATGATAGTTTAAATCATGTGGGTTTTTTTTTTTTTTTTTNGAAAGTTTAAAATATTTGGGGGTTTTTTTTTTTTTTTACAAAAGAGACATACAAAAAGAGTGGATATTTAACTTTGAAGGTTTCCAAAATACAACTATGAAATCAAATTATCAAACATCTGCAATCAGATTACTTCTATAAATCATAAGGTATTTTGCACCTTAAACTGCTACATGGCAGGCGATCTTATAGCATGAGCTGTAAAGTTTGGTTTCACAAGCATTCATTTTTAAGAATTTCATGATGTCATTCATGAGCAGATGGACCTTGCTCTTGATTTTCTGCCAAACTTCTGAATTCCCTAGTCAGGTTCCCTTAACCTAGCTTTTTCAATTGAAGAATGTATTAATTTTTTTACCTTCCAATCCTTGTTGCACAGTAAAATATGATGGCTGATTAACTGTGCAGGAATGATGAATGCAGAACTTCATCTGAACACATCTTGGCAAAGACAGATTACATTTAAACTAAATTATTTAGCTATCAAGTGACCACATCCCATCAAGCATAGTCAGGGTTCTTCTGTAGCTAGAGTTCCAAACACCACAGCCAGTAGGCATTTTTAGAGGGTGCAGCTGGATGGCATTCTATAGTTCAGAAAAATCACCTTTCATGGTCTCCATCTATTATGGTGGACATTGAACTCTTTTCCCAAGTAAAAAGTGATAGGATTAGAGGAATAGGCCTCAAGTTGTGCCAGCAGAGGTTTAGATGGGGTAGTAGGAAAAATCTCTTCACCAAAAGGGTGGTAAAGCATTGTAACAGTCTATCCAGGGAAGTGGCTGAGTCACCATACCTGGAGATATTTAAAAGACATGTAGACATGACACTGATGGACATGTTTAGTTGTGGACTTGACAGTGTTAGGTTAGTGATTGGACTTTATGATTTGAAAGGTCTTTTCCAACCTAAATGATTCTATGATTATGCTAGTATGACTATATATACTAGGCCCTGGAGGTATTTTGATTATCCATCTGGAGGAGACAATAGACCTCCTTCAGGAAAAGCAAATGAGACTAAATGATCTGTCTCAAACTACACAGGGAACTTGTTGAGAGATGGGAATTGAACTCAATCTATTCAAACCTCACAATGCTACTGGTTCCTGCATACACACTGTCCTACAGTTCCTGACCTCAGGCAGCACCCTTGGCCACAAAACGGACATTTGCAAGGATCACTATAGGCCAATGGTGCTGTATGAATGTAAATTACCTTGCTTATACAGCCCAGTAAGCACTGTGCTTTGTAATGAGTACACCTGGTATTATTGTTGTCTTCTGTACTGTATCCACTCAGAAGCAAAGCTGGCTCATCGTTCTCTGGCTTTCACCTATTGCATAACATGCTCAACAGGCCATTTCAGTTCTCGTTTTTCAAGGGGCTATAGAAAAAACAGGGAACTGTATTACTGTATTGTAATACATGGTGTTATATTCTTCTCTGTAAAAGGCAAATTTATATTTAAAACAGCTGAAATTACTCTGGTTGTCTCAGTAGTAGTCTCTCCCCACAATTTTCCTGAAATAAATTCAAAGAATTGATTGCATGGTGCAGACATCTACCTTTTAATCAACATACTGACTATTAAAAAAAAGCTTTCTCATTACCTAATGAAGGTGTACCGTCCTGTAGGTATCCTTACCCATGCCTTCGTGACCTCCCACTTCTAGCATGGGCATGAGTACTAAACCATAGAGCTCTGCAGTATTTTGGAACAAATTCAAATTTTAGAAGTGGCTGCTCTGACATGGTCACCACAACTAGAAATAGAAAATGCTGACAGATCACACAGGCAATTAAAAGAGCTAAAGTATAATGGAATGCCTTATGGATACTGGACTGAAACTGTAGCATCTATAGAAATAATACATACTCCGTTAAGAGTATGCTGGGCAGGCTAGTTTTGTCCCTATCAGAGACTGAACCACTGGTCTTCCAGATGATCACTAATTTAAAAGAAATGACCACTAAGAGTTTCTAACCAGCATAAACTCCAGGCAGTAGGACAAAAGTTAGTTATAGTCAATACATTAATTTCCACCCATACAGGTAACATGTTACAATTTAAGTGAATGGCTCTTGTCATGGCTAACTGCATACTTAACCCTGATGCTCCTCCTGTCCCAGTTTTTCATGATTGTTGTGCACTGATCCCCCACGATGGTTTGTACAGTTCTGTATTGTGGTGAAGAATAGATAAAAACTCATTTGCACTGTCACAGCCAGAACTTGTCAGGGGGCATATATTGTCTTCTCCTGCCTGGAACCCCCACAGTTTAAGTCTGCCCTCACAGTCAGCTAGAAAAGTGAATACTTCCAAATGAGACATTACTATCATTCAAATATTTTTGATGACAAAACAGAAGTGAAATGGAATGGAAGTAAATCAAAGTAGATATAAAGTACTACAAAAATTATAGTATATTACTATAGCTCACTTTCAGATTGGTTTTTGGTTTCATTTCAGCCTACTTCAAATGACTTCACAAAGTGTAGAGCAAGACATCAAAAATTGTTGTATTGATCATGAAACAAATGCAAAATTTTAGTAAAGTACTCATGGAAACACTGCAAAACAATTACAAGTTAAAAATTAAGAAGAAACTCTAATTTGGAAAAATATAGGGAAAAGTACTTAGGAAATAAGAGCACAGTTATTAGCCACACTAGAATTTGAAGAGAATTCATACCATAATTTAAAACAACAAGAACACTACAAAAATTGTTTGGAAATATTAGTGAACACAGTCAATTCCTACTCCTTACAAAGGCTTGGTTTAAAATGTAATTTAGAATTAGTGCAATATTTCCTATTATTTTTAAAAGCTATTTCAAAAAAACACACGAAAGGTATTTTCTCAGTCATATGGTATGTCAGGTATCAAAATGGTTTAATCCTACAGAAGATTCTGAATCTTTCCCAGCATCTCCCATGGTAACAGGATGAATTGAATCAGAAATAGATTAACTTTCCTCAACTGCCCTCCCCTCCGCTCCCCCCCCAAGAAAAAAAAAAAAAAAAGGCATCAAAATACCTGGAAATCCATAGTCATATGTTGTAAGAAAATGTCCAGCCCCATCAATCATCATGGAGCTTTATTTACACACAGCTTTAACGGGCAAATTCAGTGTAACCATGCAGCAGAGTAACAGCATATGCTGCCCAACTGCTACCACCTTCATGTCATTATAGGAAGCAGCATGTGTATACACTTGCAAGCTGTGTCTGATCTAAAGATCAATGTGGATATCAAGTGATCCTCTGATTAAAACCACAGGATATCCTAACAACAAGCTCATCGGTTTTGTGGAAACTGAATCTAAATATTTGTTGCTACTTTTTGACACATTTTATGGGGTGGGGAAAAAAAAAAAAAAAAAAAGCAGAAAGAGATGAAAAGCCTAACTCTTAATTTATTCTTGACTACAATATAATAAGGAGTGTATAAGATGCCTTTTTATTAAAAGACAGTTCTATTCCTTTAATAGGTTCAGTCTTGTGATATAATAAAATATAGTACTTAGGAACCTGTCTTTATAGTGAACCTACATCATTATTAACTAACCTCAAATTTTCTGAACACTGTTATTTCTACAGAAATGTATTTTCCTGGCCAAATAATCTAGTTTCTGCTTCTTCAGCACTGTGAAAATATCTGATTCAAGGACAAGACTAAATCAATAACAAGTTCAGCAATAACTATGTCTTACATGTCACCGTATTAAAGTGAAAAGATATGGGAAGTCTGCATTATCAGGTTTTGAAGTATAGATTTTCACTGGAAATGTTAGTGAACAGAAGCCTCCTGGCTAATCATCCATTCAAAAGGAACAAAACAGCAAGGGTGTCATGTTGTTGCTGAACAGCTCCTTCATGGTATCTCTACACCTCACATCCTTTACAGTGAATTAATCCAATTTCTAATTTACAGAAAGTCTCTAGGTATGGAATAAGAATATCCTCTTTGATGTCAAACAAGCAGCTCAATTTTGCACTCACATGATAGCTGTATCAACTGCATTTTCTTATACTCCTCTAAAAAGAAATGCCTTCCCTATTTCTATCAAAACAGCAGTGATGGTCATCTAGCGTGTCCCTCAAGGTGAAGCATTGTCTACAAAAACAATATCCAACAAACCAATTATCAATTCTGGAAACAATTTAATTTAATTCTTAACATAATCTGTTTTCAGGTGCAGGAATTGAAAGGGAAGAGTGGAGTACCTTCCTAAGGAGCCACAGAATGTGGAGAGGCCATGTTTGGGCCAACTATACTTCAGAAGGATCTCACTTCTTGCACAGTGTTCACAGTCTGATGATGACTCCAAAGATTTACCAAGTAGCTTGGGAGCTTTGGGAGCAGTTGATAAGCATGATATAACAATGGTCCTCCTGTTCTGTTACAAGATGTTGTTGGAATGGCAACAAGATAATGTCAATCGTTAGCATCCTCTAGCTGTTATGTTGGGGTTTTTTCCCCTGTAACTGAAATTATTCAAAAGTTGTGTCTCTCTCATGAATCCATAAATTGGTTAACCCCAATTTTTTCTTTTGTAAATTTACATTAAAGCGGCTTTTGCTATTATTTTTCCTTGTGGATTTTAAGTGACCTAAACTACTCATTAATGACATTTATGTAAGAAACTGCTATGAAGTAATGACTACAAACATATTACACCATATTAATTAATGAACTTCCTAATAGGAAAGATTAGATGCATTTTGGTAAGAAACGCTTAAACTTTTACTTTAAAAGAAGACATGATCTATATCTATCCCGAAGACGATGATTTTATATAACCATCAAAACTCCTGTAAACAAAAAGTTTAAATAAAAATGTATGATCATCTGCTATCCCCCATCTATTTGGGAAACTATACCATGTTTTGTTTCATAGTATTCTGTATCACAAGTTTTCCTTTAGAAGCAGAGAAAAAGATAAACACACCAAGTTCTTATAGTTCCAGATGTTTCAGGACCTTCTTAATCCATAGAAACCTTGAAGATATGCTGTGGAATAATTTCAAGCAGATGCAGAGATTCATATTTCAATGTCTGCAAAGAATTCCTAACTGAAACTGGTTTGTTATTCATCATAGGGAAATTATTAAAATCAATGTGAGAATTTAATAGTAAGCACAGAGAGGTATCATCCTAAACTGTAACAGTTATATCGATATGACTTTCAGCTGCCATGTAACCTCTGTCTTGGGAAAAATGCAAATAGATCTAAAATCCAACTGGCACAGACTCTGGTGTCCTTTACCTGAACAGAGTATCTTAGCTGACAATCTGTACTTTGAAAGGCAATGAGACTACATTACCTTCTTCCATAGCCACATTCTGAAAATAAGGCAGCTGTAGCTGATTCACATTGAAACCCCTATAGATTAATATATTCATAAAGTTTCATTAACCTGGCTTTAGTTTGACCATACCAGTTACAAAGCTTCTTTTTACTGAGGTACAGGCAAAACAAGTGTGACTTGTCTGAAACATATATGCAATAAATATAAAAAGATTCAAAGACAACAGTAAACTTCTATGATCATCAATGTTCACACTTTACACTTGGTGATCAAATCCACACCAAACTTGGAAAATGCCCATAAATTCTAAAGACAAAGTCTTCCAATGAACACATAATACAGAATGCAAAATTTTAGCTATGATGTGTTCAGTAAGTTCAAAGTGATATCCAGGATCTTAATATTAGAAATGTCATGTGAAGCCAGAAATAGCTGGTCTATATTTATCTTCAAAAGAAAAAGCAACCAGTAATTTGCCCCAATTTTTTAGCCTGCAATTTAACATATATTTTTATGACAAGCTAATCTTCCACCCCAAAATACGATCTTTTTGAGATAAAAGAACTAGTTGCATCCCTTGGAAATTTATTTTAAATATAACTTGTTTTCACTGAAACAAATTTGCAGCATAATAGTCTTCATTTACACAAATCCCTGTTGTTATTTCTCAGGGATCTGCCAGTCTTGTTCAATTTCCCATACTCTGTCACGATGTGTCAAAAAGAAAGCATTGTGCCTTGTTAAATTACATTACAAACAGAACCTTCATCCCAAACAGAAAAGGAAATTAATTTTCAAATAACACTGCCTAATAACTTCCTGGGGCTTTTCAAAATCTTTTTTGTTTTACAGAATCCAAAGTTCATTATTTTTACAGACACTTGGAGAGAGTAACTAAATTTCTGAATCCTCACGCATAGGAGTATGGTCTGAAAAAGGCTGTATGTGTAAAAGTGGTTCCATATAGCATGACATCTTACATGTATCCTAATTAAAATTAGTCAGATTCCTGTCAGATACATCTAACAATGGACTTGAATGTTTGTTTTGTGGTCAGGCCTTAAGTGAGCAAAGATTTCAAGGAGTTGATAGCACACCAGTAAGAAATTTATAAAAGGAGTAGAAATTCATAAAAATATCTCAGAAAGCATATCTAGCTTCCCATTACAAAAATTAGATTCCTATTATAAAACACACTATAATAATTTTCTCCCCAACACTGACCTAGCAATTTTCTAGCATTGCTAGAAAATTCTGACACATTACTATGACAACTAAAGGAAAACATCCAAGTTTTGATACCCAATTTTCTTGCCAGCTCCATAGGACAATTGGCTGCAGATGCATTGACTATTAAAAAATCTGCCCTTCCCCATACACGCAATATTTATGAAAGACATTGTTTGATTTGACTGCTTAAAATTGCAGGTGCTGTTTTTATGATTCATGCACTGCAATGGCAAGTTGTGCTTTTAAGCACATAATCTAAGTGCTTTTGAGCAGCACAGCTGGTAAAATAGGATTTACAGGAAAATCCTAAGGACCTTCCTTACCTAAAGTCTCAAAAGTATATAAACACTACCATCACAGTAATCAAGTGAGAAAAATCTCAGGTAGAAGGTAAATTTAGGTGTGGAACCTTGACCATGCAGACACATAGACTTAGGTTGTTGAACTAAGACAGCATTAACACAGTTATTTCTGGGGCACTTTCATGCTCACTGAGGCTTTAGCAAAAGGAACTTCCTTTCTATTTTGTTGTCCATTTTTAATATATTGCCCTATACATTAAAAAGCAAACAAGCATATGGCATTAGTCTCTGAGAAGTATAGGGACAACACATGTTGAAAGCAATAAATGCAACATCTCTTTACCAGATGGCAACCTGACATGACTGTGCAGCCATAAATCCAGAAACGTACAAGTTAGAATTGGTTATTGTTTTTTATTTGTTTGCTTATTTGTATATTCAACAAATTAAAATTTTAAACTAATTTCAGATAGTAAATGTAACAGAGATGATTAGACTGGAAATATAATTTGAGGGGCTGGCAAAAGTCTTTATAGTGGTTATTTTAAAAGATGGGAAAAACTTGATTTTGCCCCTCTCCAAGTATCCAAGCTTTTTATTTTTTTCTTAGATAAGGACTGGGGGNCCAGAGACAAATCCCTCCAGAGTTTCTGAAATTGCTATTGCATTTATGCTTTCACTAAAACATGCTTTGTCCAACACTTGTGTGATTGTAGTTTTTGCATAACAGCTCAGAAAACAAACTGTAGACCTGAAAGCATAACTAAAGTTTTTCTTAACAAAAGTTTGGGGTAGTCTTCATGATTATTCTCCAGTTAGGTGGAGAATCATTTTAAAGTTACTTTTATTTCTGAAGAGGCAAATAGGATTCTAACAGAATATGGGAAGTCACCTACCTTCTACATCACATGACAGGGTTAAATTTTTTCAGGGTAGATCATTTGTGGCTTTTTTCACACTCATTTTCTTTATATCTTTCTCATTTGCATTATAGAACTTTCAAGTCACAGCCCTGAAAGTGTCATGTTTAATTTACTGAATGAATATATGATAATTTATGTCTGGCCTGTTGCTTGATGTTCAGCTAGATTCTTGGTTTTCAATTTGCTTTCAAGGGAAAGACATCTTAAACTTGCACATGTTGAGGCAAATGATAGCACTTTGAAGAGCAAAGCTTGTCCAAAGGGTGGAGACAGATAATTTCTGCTTTGTGACCTAATTCTCTAGTTTACTTGAATAAATAGCTTCAAAAAAACACATTATCTCTTGTATCTACTAAACCATTTGTAGCTTTTTAGTATTTTTGAAGGGTGATTGTTTGTAGTATTTCACAGAACAATGAAAAAAAAAATCCTCCAATTTAACTTGATTGATATGTTTAATTTCTTTTCTAAGAAATTCTTCAAACAATTTTAAATTTCTGTTCTTGGTGATAGAGAAGGTGTTTCCAGTGGGATCTGTATTATGGGCATTTGATTTCTTTATGTGTTTGTATTAGTTACAGTCATTAATGTAATAATTTCGATTGCCCATAGACAGTTATTCCACATGAGTTCACAAAAGTGCAGATGTTTAGCTAAAGTAATATGAACTCAAAGTTGCACAAAAGGTCTTTCCTACAGAAACATTAAGGTACTTCTTATAAACATCACAAAACCCCATGAAAACATCCTATGTTACTGATTCATTGCTTTTTGTGTCCTGCTTTAGTGATCAAAACCCACTGAACAATATAATAAAAAATATTGAAGGGAAATATGAGAGAGACTTCTCAGGGCATTTTTACCGTTTAAAGATAATATTGTAGAAATAGGCAAAGGTTTTATAAAAGACTTGAAACTGCACATTAAGTGTATGTGCTTCCATTTATTACTACCTTTATTTTCTCCTGTTTCTCTGCCTACTCCTTGTTTGTTTTTGCTGTTGTTTTCTCTTCATTCCTTTGCCTTACTCTCAGCTATTATGCACAGTTTAGAACTTCTGTCAGTATGTGTTTCATAATCTCTCTGCACAATTCTCTGAGGAAGCAAATCATCCAGAGCTTGCTCTGGAGCTCAAAACATGAAAACAAATGAGATTAGATTTTTTTTTTTTAAGGCAAGTTTTCCTGCCATTTACACTGATAAGTACCTTAGCATTTGGAACAAGTTTTTTGTCTCCTTGGTGCCAAACATCCTACATCTTCTCTCTCACTCTCTTTGTTTAACTAAAGAGTTAAAATAAGATTTTTAGAGTATCTCATAAAAGGTATAGTCCAGTAACAGTCCCAGCTGCTAAATCCTAAATCAGAAAGTCACTGAAAGATGAGACATCACACAGATGACCACAGAACTCCTCTAAGTAGCAAAAGAATATTTTCACAGAGGTGGTGTGAATTCATCTTGAACACACAGATGACTCTAATGGACCAGTGGCAAAAATGAATACATAACTAATACTAGCTGAATGGTTTTCTGGCAACTTGTTTGTAGAAAGTTCCTGCTCTCTGAGCAGATGGAAGAAATATTGCAGCTGTTACAGCCCTGACAATCAACATGGTCTGCTGAGGATGGCTGCTGTGCAAATGGTCCTTTGTGGCATACACAAGATACTTCACTGGCCATTAAGCAGCAAATAAACCAGTTTGGGAATTCCTAGGCAAAGAGTGGTCCTGCTACTACTGGAGAAAGCTGGTTCTAATTCCAGTTTTACAAGCCACACTTCAAAATTAAAAATAAACATAACGTGCTGTGGGGAAGATTTTAATTTTTTGCCTGGACTCATTTACTTGGCTCCAAATGTATACTAAATGACAAAGAACTGCATAAGGTATATTTTTCTCTGTAATGTTATTTAATATCTCTACTCAGAGGAAAGTAAATCGATACTACTGCTGCATTAGCATATACAAAAGCTGATACCTTTTAAAAACACATATTCCCAAAGAGATAAGCAAGCCAGGAAGCAAAAAGCAATGTTCCCAAAGTGGCATGTCCAACAATAAGTGGACATGCTATACATGTAAAGATCAATAAAATGTTGCATGAGGGATTCAAGAGGTCCAAGCTGACTGGAAGATGGTGAACATTGCCCCCAGTTTTCAACAAGGGTAAGAAAGCCTGTCAGTCTCACTTCAGTGCCTGGTAAACGCATGGATAAGATTATTGAAAAACACCTAAAAGACAACAGTCATTGGTCACAGCCAGCATGAGAGCAAAGTCCTGCTTATCAAACTTGATTTCCTTTTAGGACAAGGTGAGCCACATAGTTGATCAAGGGAAGGCAGTTGATGTAATCTTTTTGGATTTCAGTAAACCTCTTGATACTGTCTCCCACAGGATCCTTCTGAACAAAGGGCAACAAAGATGGTGATGGGCCTGGAGGGGAAGCTGTATGAGGAGTAGCTGAGGTCACTTGGTCTGTTCAGCCTGAAGAAGAGGAGACTGAGGGGAGACCTTACTGCAGTTACAACTTCCTTGTGAAGCGAAGAAGAGGGGCAGGCGCTGACCTCTTCTCCATGGTGATCAGCGATAGGACTCGAGGGAACGGCTTAAAGAGGTATTTGACAATACTCTTGGGCACATGGTGTGACTCTTGGAGATTGTCCCATGCAAGACTTGAGGGTGTTGGTGGATGAGAGGCTGGACACAACCTGGCAGTGTGTGCTTGCAGCACAGAAAGCCAAACATATCTTGGGCCACATCAAAAGAAGTGTGGTCAGCAGATCGAGGGGGTGATCCTCCCTTGCTTCTTTGCTCTTGTGTGACCCCACCTGATGTACTGTGTCTGGCTCTGGGGCCTTCAAGATAAGAACAGTGTGGACCTATTGAAGTGTGTCCAGAGGACACACTGAAGATTATCAGAGGGCTGGAGCACCTCTCCTGTGAAGACAGCCTGAGAGAGTTGTTCAGCCTGGAGAACAGAAGGCTCTTGGGAAGTCTCATTGTGGCCTTCCTGTACCTAAAGAGGGCTTACAGGAGAGCTGGAGAGGGACTTTTCACAAGGGTATGTAGTGATAGGGCAAGGAGAAATGGCATTAAACTGAGGAAGAGTAGATTTAGATGAGGTATTGGGAAGAATTTTTTCACTTGTGAGGGTTGTCAGGCACACAACAGTTTGCCCAGAGAAGCTGTGGATGTCCCATGCTTGCAAGTGTTCAAGGCCACGTTGGATGGGACTTAGATCAACCTGTTGTAGAGGAAGGTGTCCCTACCAATGGCAGAGGAGTTGGAACTAGATCATCTGTGGTCTTTTCCAGCCCAAACCATCTTATGATTATATGGTTCTACGATTTCTAGGATGAAAAGTAAAAGATGTTTCTTAAATGTTTGATTAAAAGAAAAGCAAATTCACTTCAACTGCTCCATGTTATTTTTCATTAAAACAGGTTCTAACTTCAAGATTAGGCACAAAGTATCTTGTGAGAGCACAGTGATCATTGTTCAAACCTCCTGTTCAAAAAGTTCATTCAAGTAAGGAGTTTTTGTAGTAACCTGTAATCTAAGAACATGCACATAAATTCCTCAAAATTTTGTTTTATTATATAGAACAAAGGAAGAATTCTTACGCCTAATCAAATACCACAGACACAAAGAACTTTGTTTAGATCTCCCAGTAGCCTTTAAGTTTTGAATCTCATCTTCAAACTAACTATATCAACAAATAAATAAGGTTTGATTCTTCACCAAAACTATTTTATGCCCTTTTTAAAAACCTGTTATAGTCACTAGAGTCAGAAAGAGCAAAATGTATGTGCAAACTGAAAGTAGCAAGGAATTTGAATTTTTCAGTATTATATACTCAATTTGCATTAATTTTTTTCTTGGTATGTATTATAGCAAAGAATCAGGGGAAAGCAGAGTTGGAAGAAGTGTGATCTAAAATTTATTACTTATGAGAAATCCAGAGTCCAGCTCGCAAAGATCCCAGAACTTCTAGGTCACAAGATCACAAAGTTTTCTTGTAGAAAAGAATGAAATGAGTAATAATATCTCCTTTACTTGAATGTTACAAGGTTTCAGTAATAATTTTTAAACTTTGAAATTACTGAGCATTTATAAATTATACCTATTCTGTTCTCATCATACCATTTAACTGTCACCCTAGACTTGTCAGTATGACTTGTGGTTTGCTGCTTGCTCGTTTCACCCTGGCATTAAAGTTCAATACTATACAAAACAATATCAAAACAATTGGCACAGACTCAAATACCTGCATGGGACAAGTTTGGTGTTTCAGTGAACTGTATGTAACTGAATGATACACATGTCATTCACAGAGGAGGTGTTATCATTCACTGCCTACCTTGGTTTATTTATGTGATGGGTTTTTGATGAGGTGACCAATAGTCAAACTAGCTGTAGATATCCCAATGCACAGATGCTTTTTGTTAACTATTAATTTCAGAGTTCTCTCTTTACTGTGAAATGATTCCTTCTAGGCTTTTTCTGCTAGATCTTCACTTTCTGAGAACTTTCTACTAATAGCCACCACAGGTATTCTGTAAACAAGTGTTTCTAGGACAGCTATACACTGATATTTATATAATCTTACTAGATGCACCAGATGGCTTAATTATAAAAACAAAATTTGCCAAATAAACTTTACTGCTTGTTTTATACATGCATTTTCCTGTCAGTAACTTGTCTTTCAAAGCAAAACACTTTTGTGTAATAGCTAATTATATTCCTTGAAAAATAAGTAATCCTCTAACCCTGCAGCATTTGGGCCAACATTATTTATCAACTACATATACTAAAACAGTCCAGCAGTTCACCTATCTGGGAAGCATCATTTCCTCAGATGGTAAAATTGACAAAGAGATAGATAACAGGTTAGCAAAGGCATACAGAGCTTTTGGAAAACTCCACAGAAGAGTCTGGGGCAATAAACACCTGAAGAAAAGTACAAAGATCAAGGTCTACAAAGCCATTGTACTGTCCACTCTTCTTTATGGCTCTGAATCCTGGGTTATCTATCGTCACCACCTGCGACTCCTCGAGCGCTTCCATCAGCGCTGCCTCCGGACAATACTAAACATCCACTGGACAGACTACGTGACTAATGTGTCTGTTCTGGAGCAGGCAGAGGTCACCAGCATTGAGGCCATGCTGCTGAGAATGCAGCTGCGCTGGGCAGGGCACGTCTCCAGGATGGAGGATCACCGCCTCCCTAAGATTGTGCTCTATGGTGAGCTTGCCACCGGCTGCTGCAAGAGAGGAGCCCCGAAGAAGAGATACAAGGACTCCCTCAAACAACACCTCAGCCTTGGCCATACTGACCGCCATCAATGGTCCGCTCTGGCCTCCAATTGGGAGGCATGGAGGCACACCATCTATAACACTGCTGCTTCCTTTGAGAGCACACACAGGATCAGTCTGGAAGAAAAAAGACAGCACAGAAAGAACCGTGCCTTGCCAATACAGCCTGTGGAGACTTTCCACTGTGCCTTTTGCGACCGGACTTGCCTATCGCGCACTGGCCTTTTTAGCCACCAGCGCGCTTGTAGCAAACGTGGGTAGAGCCCTTCTCAAATCTTTGTTCGCGAAGCCTAGCCATGAGATACTAAAACTGACACTACCAAATATCCTTACGGACTGTCAAAAGAGAAAAACATACTTACAAACTACAGAACAGTCCACATAGCTTGCACATTATTTGTTATTTATGAAGACCTTCCATTTTTAAGTCACATGCCAAAATGACTGAAAACAGTAAAAGATATGCATAACACGATGTAGACCATCAACTGATTCTGCCTCCATGCAATTCAGGGAAAAGAAGCAGTTAATTTCTTATTAATCTAGTGACCACTGTGTGTGGCTCCAGAATTTATCAATTTTGAATAGCCTTTTACTTCTTGATATGCTTTTCTAAGTGTAACTTTAAAAATTATCTCCAACGTATATACAGTATAAGATAAATTGGAAAAATGCTATTAAAAAATATTTGAGAAAGACTTTTCCTTTTGTAAAAAGAACCCTGCCCTGTAATGTTTACTGTACACAAAGCACAAAGATCACACAGAACGGATAGTATCTCATCTGTTTTAGAAGCTGGCTGTGACGTGGCTGGGATTTCAGTCTAGGGGTATATTTGCATTAACTATTCATTGATGGTCACATCTCTCTGCACACATCTGACTCCCAACATTCACTCAGTAAATGCAAACTAGTTACCAGCTTTACAAGAATGAAAGGGAACATTACTTTTTTTTTTTTTCCCCTTTTTATTACCCACAGTCTTTGATATACAGAGCTTAAACAAAATACAAATCCATCACTACAGAAGAGACATGTGCTTTGCAAATCACGAAGATAGTACAGAGCTGGAGAAGATTTCTGAAACGTGGTTTAGTACCTTCAGTCCGTACAACGTTTAAGTTCTACTCCCACAGCATCACAGCTTTTGTCTACGTTTTTACATACCTACACAGCTAACAAAACACAAAGCAAACAAACAAAAAAAACCCACAACA
>VXBX01001048.1:70940-173667 GCA_013400415.1 Scytalopus superciliaris
TTTTTTTTAATGTAGTTGTATTTACTGGATGGTCTTCTAGAAGATTCTTAATAACATACTTACATTAATGCACTATTTTTGTTTTTTAAAAAACTTGCTAACACATTACATATTACCAAACTTGCCACAGATGAAAAGTAGGAATGTAAAATCAAGATCACATACTGCTTTATACAAAAAGTAAATAATTACATTGCTGTGGAAACTATTACTTTATTGGTTCCTCAAAAAAAAGAACCATTTTTTCTTGGTTGCTTAAGACTGGCATGAAGGATTGGCTCAAGCATATAAGTAAAAAACTACTCAATTTTAAATGTATCTTCACATAAGATTACTTTGTCTTATTCAAGTCAGATACAGTATTTTTTACTTCTGACATAATTTAAATGCTCTAAATCAACTTTTGGATGCACTTAACTGATTCCAGGGACTACATTAGAGCTTAAATTTTAATGCTTTGAGTTATACTAGAGTCTATTAATTAGGTGCCTGAGTAACCTAAAATTGATGGCAAGTATACATCCCATGAATATCAATTTCTCTCAATATAAAGAAATAAAAATAACATTTTTTTGTTTTAGTTTGCTTAATAAAAGAAAAAAGGTTAAAACCTGAGTCTGAAAAATACTATCATACATATAAAGGCAATTAGCAGTGTATTACATAAGCATCAAGCAAAAATGTATTTTCATTAAATGAGGATATTACACTAATAAAAGGGAGAAATAACATATTTGATCAAGCTTAAAACTCACAGTCTAGACTACCAAATTCCAATAATTCTGTAGATAATGGTATTCAGCATTTAGTGACACAAAATCTAGCTCACATTTTTTCCACAATAAAGTCAGTATTACAACTAATCACTCAAACTACCTTTCAGCAAAGCATTCTGATATTCAATAAAATAGAAGATGAAATATCCTATGAGTAAATATAAGTAATGATGAATTTCACATTTAAGTCATCTGCTATTGGAACAATAACACTAGGACGTGACTAGTGTAACTAAGACAAGAATCATAATCACAAAATGGTTTGAGTTAGAAGGGATCTTACAGACCATCTCGTTCCAACCACCCTGCCATGGGCAGAGACACCTTCCACTAGAACAATGAAATCAAATTTAGATCATGAAGTTCACATGGAGAAATTTGGTAGCAATCAGGTGTGAATAAAGGATGTAGGAAATTATCCATCACGTAGCCTTAAAATCTGGATGTTCTTTCTAACTCAGCCAGCATAGCAGCAAAGTGTAGAGTCCTCTGGTGCTTTTATGAGGAATGCTAGAGCTTTTAAAACACTTCCACATAAATGGAGAAGGCAGATTGTCTGGATCATGTGGTCTCCTGATGAGAACAGAAGCATGACATATCAGAAAACTATGGTCAAGTCAAGCTCCATCTGAACTGTGGCATAGATTTTTATCCCAGATCACTCCATAACAGTCAGGACAGCATCTTAATCTCATCCTCACTTGAAATCCCTAGTTTTCTACTATGTATTTGTGCTTTCTTGATTAAAGTTTCATTGAAACCAATTTTGTTCCACTGCAGAGTTCAGCTTCACTAACAATATTTAGACATGACTTCATTTGGACAAATATATGCTGATCTGCCAAAGTAGGAGTCAGTATACTTTTTTCTTAACAGTTTACTGAAGATGTGGTCATTTGTGCCTGTATAAGTGGTAAAGCCCTTATTGAAGGCTGTTTTTGTGGGCTATTCTGTCTTGATCACTGAACTCTTCCATCCTGATCCCTTAATCATATAGTAGTTAATATGGATATTCTTTCAAATCTCACTCATACAGCCTTTTGTCATGCTCACTTTTTCATTTTACCTCTAGTCCCATCACTTAAACAGCATCAAGTTTTCTCACATTAGAGCACCTTATGATCTTGCCACATCTGCAGTTTTCTTGCTACTCCCCTGATTTTTCCCCAGTGATGCTTTGTACATTCATGCTTCTCATAAATAACTTCCAGAGCATTTTAAATTTGTATATGCACACATATATTTAGTGCTATCTCATCAATTTAAAAACCATTTATAACCTGCCATATCCATAGTCCTGACAGGTCACTACAATCCGGTCAATGCTATCAGTAATCACGAATCCCTCACGTTACTAATGTAATCTCAACACTTTGCCTCTTTCCTATTTACTGTCTTATATATTATCTAAAGTTCTGACTGGGTGTTTTTTTGGGGAGGGAACATCTTTGCCTATCCAGTACATAATATAAGATAGCCTTTTTTGAATTTGACTCTTCAGTCAATACTTCAGCAGAAATATGCTCCTAATTTCATGCTGGTGATGGATGATTGCCTAGTTCCAAATCATACTCAGGCACTCATGCAGGTGCCTGATAACACAAGCCAATAATATGGCCTTAGGTGGGATGATATAACATTGCAACAATTCTGCCTGACCACCAGCCCCATAAACTTGAAAATGACTATTCAAGACCTATCTCTGAAAAAGTCTTAGAATGCATTCACACCTTAGACTGCCACCTATCCCTTATTTCAGTGGGAACTAGAGAGAAACCATGGGCTATCTTGCTTTAGCTTGTCATGAAAGTAGATAAGCATCAAACATGGAACGATATTTCAGATCCTCCTTTAGGGCTACTCTGTATCTCCTGTTTACAGAAATATTTTTCTATTTCTATTGCAACTTTTCTCCAAGTATAATTCAAAGAATATTTTGTGTTTGCCCATGGTTCCTACATGTCAAATTTTGCATTAGAAACTCATAAGAGACTTCTGGATGTTCTGGAGACATCTGCTGTACATGTAACTTATCTGGTCCACAATTAATTTTCAATGTTAATTGGAAAATCAGAGTATTACACTTATTTCTGTCTTGGACCTATTAAAGAAAATAATACTTTTTAAAAAAAATCTGGAGTGGTTAAAAACCATAAGCCAATGAAAAAACATAGTAGGTGTCAAATTACTTGTTAGCACTGTTTTTGCAGTGTCCAGTGATACAGACCACTTAAATTCTGCTGAAATAGGTACAGAAAGAATCTTTTGACTGGAAACAACAGTTGTAAGCATACATATTTCTGTTACAATAAGGGCAAAGAGAGAGAAACTAAATTAAAGACTCACATAGAAAAGTACTGCTTAATAACACAACATTGTAGATACATTTTTCTCTATTCCTTTCATCAGTGGTAGGCCAAACTCTCATCGATCTCCCAGTTATTATTAGATAAAACATTCATCTGCCTTTTCACCACTCTTACAGCCAGAGGCATCATCTTAAATAAGCTGGAATTGAACATGACATTTAATGTCAAGCTCAGCACTGCTAATGCAATTACAGTTGTCTCTAGAACAACCTGTAGCATGACCCTCTTTTTGATGCATGTGAGCTGTATATCCTTCTTTCCACCCTATTCAATATTCCTTGCCCAGACATTCTACACAGCTAATACTGAGTATATTTGTTTCCTCTGTTTCATCTCCAAACCAAGCTGTTAGTGCCATTTTCTCAATACTACTATCTCCTCCTCTAGCATTTGACAGCAATAGACCCACATCTGCAATCTCACACAAGAATGTAAGTCATTTGTTTTTCCTGTAGTCAATGAGTGTAGGTTGTTTTTGTTTTGTTTTGTNGGGAAATAAAGATGTTTTATGCCCTTCCCCATGAATTCTTAAAAAATTATGAACACACTTTTGTCTAGCAATGGCAGATAGGAACCATACAGTAGGTAAGTTACATCAATGTAGGGAAAAGCAACTAGAAGACACTGAATTGATACAATTTCTTTTTCAGCAGGACACACAGATAAGTCTTTTGAAAGGCTTAGTAACAGAGTAAGATATATTTGTATCAATTTATGAATTTATTATCTACTGCACTGCAGATGATTATGAAAGGAAAGTTCAAAGCATGCTGTTGAAAGTCTATCACAGAAAAGCTGCTTTTAGGTTACTTGGTTTACTCATAGCTCACCATTCTTCAATATCAGTATCCTGGAAATTTTTTTACTATTTATAGATATGCAGTAATGATGGAGTTCAAAGAAACCCATTAGAGTTCATTAAAAATGAGACTGACTCCGGAGAGAAGAAATAGTTCCTATTCCCACTTCCAAGTAACAACTGCAACACAGAAAACAAGAAAGACAGCTTGAAATGTTTTACAGACTGTACACAGAAGGTTGAGGTGAAGTCCAGGCAGGTAAGATTATTTCTCAGTAATGTTGTTGTTTCATAGTTAAAAAAAAAAAAAAAAGAGAAAAATCTCTCTTGGCATATCAGCCTGACTTGTTGTGACAAGGACAGTATTAATCATGGGGACATGATAATAGTTGGGGTGTCTGGTTGTCATTTCTTCATGCAAGGAACACTTCAGATGGTTCTGTTGAAAAGCCTCAAGAAATATGGGTAGTCATTGTAAATAGCCCTTTGTATTATTTTCTGTTATTCCAGAATAATAATCTTGGTAAATCTAGTTTACAGACAGAAAACAAATTGCTAAATATACACATGTGCTTTGGCCAATAGCAAGATACGCTCAGACTCCTGATGAAACAATTTTCACTTAGACATAGCGGGAAAGAAGTAACCAGCATTATCCATAATAACTTAAAACTTTACAGGGAGATTATTTTCACCCTATTTAAATACCACTGGGGGACTAATCTCTGATTTAGCACTGTGTTTGCTGCAAAATTAAACAGATTTCATCTTATTCTCTTAGGTTCTTATGTCCAATGAAACAATGTAAAGAAATTTGATTAATCAAGATAACGTATTAATTCCACCAAGGGCAAATCCTTACTCTTACGGGACTGTTTTGGTGTTTTAGATTGTCACCATTAACCACGAAGGGCTTTAAACTAAAAAAATCGATAGCTACAGCAAAATCCCAGGATGGTTATGATATTGTTATTGCATGTTAAAAGCCTGAAGGGATAATGCAATAAGGTTGAAGCAAAAATGGTTGTTTTTTTTTTTTTTTAAGCTTATTGACAGCAATGCTGGATGGATAACCTAGAAAGAATAAGAATCAGTTTTGCTTAATTATAATACTGAATTTGTTTGGACTTCAGTGGAAGCCAAACCTCTGACTAAGAACAACTCTTGCATTGTGGCTCACAGGGGTACCATGGAGAAACCTATAGGGCAAAATTTGGTCTTTGACCAAATAAACAATATGATAGATACAGCTTACTGGAGTCTGTATCTTAACTGAGAGGAAAGGTCAAAACCTTTTAAAAGCCTGAAATAAAGCATAAAAGCTACCATAACTGATGGTGAACCAAAGCTTACATCTAAGGTTCCCAAGAAATCAAGTAGGAAGCTTGAATTTCAATACCCTCAATTAAGGGGGACTCTGACTTTCATGAAAGCTAGGGACAACAACTTGTCCTCTTATTTGTGTTTTCTGTTTTTACCAGCACCTTACTTGTTTCCTCAATTTAAGCCAACTGTTGTTCTTCAAGAAACTCACTTCTTGTAAACATTCTGTTTTGCCCTTAGTCACGACAAGTTATTGAATATATGTGTTAGATAATTTGGTCCAGTTCAGTGAAAGCCACTGGTTTGAAGCAATTCTTTTCTCACTTTTCACAATTCTTTACTTATTCTGTGTCTCACAAACTTTTCCTTAAGTCAGTCTGTCTTTTAAAGAACTTACCCTTTTCTTAAATCCTTTATCTACAATCCTTCTAACATCATCACTAAACATTCCATCAGTAATTGCATAAATTCTAGAGCTGGGATTTTTTAACCATATCCCCAAAGTACTCCATAGTATTATTTACAAGTTACAGTAGGGGAGCCTACAAGAAAGCTGGAGAGGGACTTTTTACATGGGAATATAGTGATCATACAAGGAGGAATGACTTTAAACCGAAAGAGAGTAGATTTAGACTAGATATGAAGAAGAAAATTCTTTACTGTGAGGGTTATGAGGCCCTGGAACAGGTTGCCAGAGAAGTGGAGACCCTGGAGGTCTTAACAGCTAAGCTTTGAGCAACCTGACATAGTGGAAGGTGTTCTTGCCCATGGCAGGCAGGATGGAATTAGGTGATCTTTAAAAGGTCCCTTACAACCCAAGCCATTCTATGATTCTAAGATTCTAAATAAATCATCATAGCATAACAGCAGTATACATGGAATCTGAATGTTAGCATATGAAAATCCGGTATTAGAATAAGTTGTGGCACTGGAACATAGCCACAGAAAACTATGACACCTGCCAGAAAAGTTAGACTGCAAAATGATCATTCCAGAAGCTATTTTTAAGCAGGCTCAACACTCAAGACAACAACACTTCCCCTCCCCCCATGAGAGAAGGAGAAAATGAGATGTCAGCAATCAACAGACTCAATACAGATTCAGCACAGCATATGACAGCATTTATGTTAATAGCACTTTCTTGTCCTACGGTCCAAAGAAATATGCTGTCAAAGCTTCACATGCAACTGGGACATCTCACTATGGTCGTCTCATCTTCAGATAAGAATCTCCTGACAAAAATTTGCACTACAGAAAACATATAGTTAAGATTTCTTGTTTACCAGTGAATTCAATTTTTGCAGAATCTATGAGCCAAACTTAAGTCAGAGTAGTTTGCTGCAACTTTTTTGAGCCTATTGAACATATGATGTTCTATTAAAATTTCATAACAGCTGATCATAAGGCGTTTAAGTTTTGATCCCATTTTGTGTCTCTGAGCATTAAACGTATTTCTAGCCTCCTAAAAAAAAGTTCTACCCAGATAAGTTTGTATTTCATGAAAGATATTTTAAGCCAACATCAAAGGATGAACAGATAAGGAAAATATTTCCACTTACTTCAAAACCTTTCACTTAAATGCCATAATTAGATATTAAAGTTATTGCAGAATTATTTCTGCTTACCTTGTACACCTCTACTAGTTGTTTTTTTTTTAAGTCAAGAAGCAGATTGCTATAGGGTCAATTAACACACAAATATAATTCTATTAAACACAGGAAGCATAGTGATTTATGTTAAGCAATTCCTTTGTGATGGGTGACTTTAAATACTACAGTACATTCTTGTTAAGAGAAGGAAAAAGGATGGACATGGGAAGATCTGGTAAATTGTTTTTTAGTTGGACACTATATTAATTTGGGAGGACAGAAGGGTTGGAGTCCTGTGGAAGTCAGCTGTTAATTTTTATTTGGAAGAAAAACACAAATGTTTAAAACCATAGGTAATTTTTTTTGATTCAGATTATAAATGGTTCTTATTTTGCATTTTTTTTTTCTGTAGAAGCTTATCTAGATTTAAGTCCTGAAAAGATAAGAGACTTCTGGAAACAAAGTGAAAAAGGTTAGTCAAGGCTGTTTTTACTTTGATTTTCAGTTTGTCAGGAGGGCCAAAAGAGAGACTACTAGGTAATTCTGATCTGCAATTTTATTTAGATGCTATCAGCTAGAAGGAGCAGACCCTTTTAGTATCAGAATTTCCCACACGAACATTGTGTCATGAAATACCAAATCAGTCTTTTATACTTACACTTGAAAGTTGTTTTAAATGTGTACTTCAGGATATCACTATGTCTAAATTATGTCATGCCCTTTTTATCTACAGCTAAATGAATGCACTAATGTTTGTCAACCCTGTAATAGGTAGCTGCTTCACTTTCCAAATTCCAGCAGCCATTTTCTGCCCTTGGGTTTCAGTCCACCTTCTTCAGTCCACCTACTTGATACAGAGAAACTGCAAGAACTGAATGAGAACACTTTTTTCCCTAATGATACCTTACTTTTCTTACTGCAAAAGAATTTTCAACACACAGTCAAGAATTTTTCAACAGGTTCAGCTGGAGACAGATATTTAGTTTAGTAGACTTGATATTATTTTTTGGTTTTCTTAAGATAAATTTGCCAGTATTTCAAACCAAAAAAGTGTTATTAAAAAAAAAAAAAACCAACAACCAAACAAAACCAAAACAAAAATAACAAAACCTAAACAAAAAACAAACAAAGAACTCCACAATATTTTGAAACAGGATATTCAACAGTTGTAGAAATGTTCTTCTTTCCACTATATATATTATTTTTGATTGATTCCTCAAAACTAGTTCTGGTGTGAACAATTTAGTTTCAGCAAATAAACAGCTTTGGCAGAGATTCAAAATTAAAGTAATTTTTTGCTTTTAAGAATAAGCTTTTCACATCTGAGAAAATAAATTGTAAAACCCTCTTGCCCATATGAAACCAGCAAGATCAGGGGTTGTTTCTTAGGACCATTTTAGAAATCTCCATGCACTGTATGAACTACCAAGATTAAACTCTCACACTAGCCCATAGCCACAACCAAGAACTCTTCTAAAGTTTTAAGTGATTTTGAAACTTACAATGCATAGACACAAGATTATGAGGGAGTTTTTAGCATTTGAGAGAGGACAGATGCCATGCTTAGCAATAGAAGTAATGCTGCATCTACAAAATTGCGCCATACCACCTGCATTTTGAGATCAGAGCCTGCTTTTAGAAATTAAAGCATAGCTTAGTCTGTATTAAACACTCTTGTGGCCTCCAGATGACTTGGCCACCTAGTGCAACTGACAACTGACAGTATCCATGATGTCTGTGTCTACTGAGCAAATGTACTGAGACAACCTCCTAGCATATTTTCTGTTAGTTATTCAACTAGAATAGATTTATGCTAGTGACTAAAAAAAACAGTCACTTTTGCAATTCCCTGAGACAGTAATCCTATTATTATGCTATTCTGAATTCTATCTCACAGTAGGATTCTGACTAAATAGAGTAGGATTCCTTACTAGACTAATCTTTTTGTGAAGAATCAAACTGCTAAAAGCATGAAGGTTTTATGTATGTCTACCTTACATCTGAGTTTTGCCTTAAAACATAAAAGGGCAGGAAGTAGGCTAAAGAATTTTTTTTCAGGTTTATGTAACTAAATTAGCCCACTTCATTCCATGCAAATACCCAGTAATCAGTGAACCACTCACTAATGAATATAACTGTAAGTAATTACAATGATAAGTTGTTTTAGTCTAGACTGTCTGCTTCAGCAGTCAGCAGCAACATGGCCAACAGGACCATTAGCCATTGTTTTTCATTCTAAGAGGAAAGGTCTTCCAAAAATGACATGTTCTTTAATATATTAATGACTTCCTGTGCTACACACAGTTACAAATTATGATAGGTTGTCACATAGCAATTAAGCAGTAGAGATGCTATGTGTTACTGGTATGGAATCCATTTCTCAAGTTGATAGTTATATATAATACTAAATACAATGACACAATACATTTATAAACACCATATATGGTTGGACCAGGGAGTAGAAGATATTCCAAAGTTATGTACTTTTGTTTCTTTCATTTCTTTGCACCTTAGCTTTACTAGGGTATAGAGAGGGAAAAGAGGAATAGAATGACTTCCTGTACAAGAACACACAACCCTGGAAGTTGCTTAAAAATAAGAAAGCTATTAAGTTTTAAAATCATTAATACACAGGATGGAAAAGCTGCCTTTTACCAGAGGAGAGCAAAGAATAAGGATATTTAAACAGTTACTTAGTTTCCAGTAGGTAAGATTTGCCAGAGTTTGTTAGATGTTATATCACTGAGCACTGACGTGAAGAGAAGCAAAGAGAGAGGAAAGCCTCTGTCTCTTTGGAAGGTTGGTCTAAGGTCTTCACATAAATGGTCAGATACCTACAGGCAACTAAAGTACAAGGTAATTGTTTAAGATATGGGGTTTTTTCAAAATACTGTGCTGGTTTAGAGGTAAACCAGCAGGAGAAATGAACCCACCTCAAAAAGACATTACAAGTCAAAATTACCATTTAATTAAAAAAAAAAAATCACAATAAGTACAATAATACAGGGGAAAAAAAATCCATTTGACCCACAAAAACAGATGTACAACCCAGCACCGTGGGGCACAAACAAAATGGAGCTCACCAGCCCCAGTGCTGAGCACCACATGGCCCCCTGAGTACAAAGTAAAAGGAAATTAAAAACCTGCTGGTGAAGATGATGGTCACAGTCCTGTTGAGGTTCTGGTCCTCCTCTGGATCCAACAAATGGTACTAGAAGTCCCAAATCCCCAAAATGCTCAGTCAGATGGGAATGCCCAGTACTTCTCCCAGGGTGAGGAGTTTCACAATGAGTGATTTACTCTGAGAGTCATGGGATAATCCCTGTTGGCCCATTAGCAGCTGTGACCCCTCAGGCTGGGTGAAGGTGCTAATGACTCCCAGGAGGGAAGCTATCACACCTGAGTCATGGGTGTGAAGACAGGAAAACTTCCTTATCTCACAGAGTTCCTAAATAACCAGTTTGTAGCCTGAAGGGTCAGGTGTGCCCTGGGCAGCTGCTGCAAATGATCCATTATTAGCAGTTCATGAGAAATGACAGAGAGGGTGTAGAATACACAGCCCTGGCCACACCCACTCAGTGACAAACTGGTCTCAGCCACTATAACCAGGACAAACAATTTCACATTAAACAAATATATCTCTGCCTTGATGAAATTATTTTATTATGAATTATAATAATTCAAGAGGGAGGAGAATTGTAAAGTGAGAACTCCTATTCGACCTGCTGAATGATTTGCAATGAAGAACAGAACTGCATTCTGTGAACTGTTTCCACCACACATAGTGGTGTGGAAACCATGAGACATCATGAGAGTGCTGAACTTGAGACTATCTAGATATAATAATATCTATTCCAAGACTGCATGCGGTTTATGAACTTAGCAACCCCAGGAAAAAGTAAGTGAAATAATTCTGTACTATTCTATGAATTCACTATGTGGCTTCTGAACCCATGAATGGAACAAAGGCAAAAAAAAGTAAAGGCCTCAGAACTATAACTCACCCCTTCTACGCATCTCCATTTTCTGTCACATCAACTCTCCTTTGGTTTGGGTTTAT
This sequence comes from Scytalopus superciliaris, assembly GCA_013400415.1. Taxonomy (NCBI): domain Eukaryota; kingdom Metazoa; phylum Chordata; class Aves; order Passeriformes; family Rhinocryptidae; genus Scytalopus; species Scytalopus superciliaris. Next base: position 81,857 of record VXBX01001048.1, read on the forward strand.
CTTATTCCATTGGCTTTGACTGGCCAACAGGATAGCTCATTTAAGACAATAAAAGAAGGAACTAAACACATCTGCATTTATTTGCCCAAACTAGATTGAAGTAGTTTAATTTCTGTTGGTGTTTTAGCCTCAACTCAGTATATTTACAAGCCAACACTAATCCTGCACAGAAACAGTCTCTGACAGTTGACCCTGCATTTTTGGGAGAAGGATAAGATACAAAAGGCCATTGTCTCAGTAGAGCACTCAGGTTTCATTACTGAAAAGGACAGGGACATACAAAGAGCTGCCCTTACATAAACTCAGTAAACCATTGCAATTATGGCTTATGTTGGGAGTAGTAACTTTCCAAATCCAGAGACTGGATTACAAAAATACCAGAAATTATCTGGGTCCATGTGGAGAGTGTTTACTGTTTACATTTCAGTTTCTCTGCACCAGAGGCACAAGACAGATGCAAGGAAAAAACAGCAGCTTTGCCATCCCACATGTCTTTGCAATAAGCCTTATCATTGATTTACTCATAATTTCCTTGTAAACTTCTTCAGAAATCATTTATCCATTTTGGCAAACATGCCTTCAAGTGTAACATATACAATCTGAATATATAAGAATATTTTAATTCTAAAACCAGGGCAAGAGTTTTTTACTTATGCTTCTATTCATATAGATCAGAAATATACAGACCTCCAAGCCACTGCTGAACTGCCTCAACTTGCAGAAAGTTTTCATGTCAGCATGAATCATAAAATTATTGTTTAGATAAGTTCATGTCACAGAAGTGCATGATGACAAGTGTTTTATACTTTCTTTAGGTGACACATATTTTCTTTGTAAATTACTGTAATCTCAGTGCCACACTGATCTTTTCGTTAAGCTTAAGTGAATATTTGGTAAATAAAGCTGGTCAATAAAGATCTTTTTGATAGTAATTCTGAAAAACTCTAAGTTCATCAGACCACAATTTTTTATGCAGTACTGATTAAATCAATAACAGATGCACAAGCTAAATCATTTTGACATGAAAGATATTGGGTGTGAAAACCTTGTATTGAAAGGTCTGGCCACACAGAACTAGCTACTTTAATTTCAAGTAAAAAAAAACTCCAAAACAAAAACATAAGAAAAGTGCTTCAGAAAAGCAATGAACGGGAAATATATAAGTTTTTTCAGAATGAGGAAAAAACAGTTAGAGTTACAAAACAAATTTCTTGCTAGGAGCATAATGATATCCTAAGAAATATGTTTTTCTTCCTGCCAACAAATAATAGTGAATCTTAAATAAAATCACTGACCACTGCACACGAGTAAGTCTCTCAGGGTAGCCAGTATTTTAGATCAATTTGTTGATAATTTTTATGGAGTCTATCACATTAATGAATATAATTTTAAGTTATAATATTATCATTTTATATTTTGAAAAGAACACTACCACTAATTTCCATGTGTCCTTCAGTTTTATCCGAGTTCTACAGTGTACAGGCCTGTCTTCTAAGACTGAATTAATATGACAAAACAAAGTTTTGTTTGCTTGTTTTGCTCTCACTTTAAAAAAAAAATTATCTTATTACATGTTATTTGTTCTTATCAATGAAAGGTGACATTCAAAAATATACCACATACCCATAAAACTGATTGGCCAATGATACCCCTATGATAAAAATTTCTACTGGCTATTACTAAAGTAGAGAACACAAGAAAATTAAATAAAGCATAGTGTAAGAACATATATATGCAGATAGTTTATTTGCAGATGAAACCATACTGACATCACTTTCAGGGATGGTCAATGACTGTAAGCTGAGTACTCAGCACTTCAAAGTTAGTTTTCTCAGAACAGCCTGTCTCAGCAAGGTCCTATAGTCAGTGTGAAATAAAGGAACTCCAAGTATTTCAGTGGAGCTACTCTGACTTCTTTAATGAGAGCAGAATGAGGTCCCAATACTTAAGGATAAGTATTATTGAGAGCCGAAGGGACTCTGGAGACCCTCAGTCAAACACCCCCATGTTTGACTCTCTCTATATACACACAGATATAAAAACGCACACACACACACACACACACACATACATATAAAGGTTTCCACAGTTCCTACTTGTGCACCTCAGAAAAAATGTCATTTGTTTCTAAGTTGTAGAGAAAAAGAGCCAACCCTCCTTTTCTCTTAAGGAAACACAGGGAAGGTTGAGGATGCAAACATCACACCTTTTTTGAGGAAAATGTATGCAAAGCTGTGTAATTGCCCATTAGCCGCTGACCATAAATCTCTGAAATCTTTACTCAGTTTCTCATCCTCTTTTAAAAGGCGTTGCATTTGAAATCTGTATTGGTCTGCCCTAGCTGGTTCAGAACAGACAGGTTCCTCTGCAGCCAATAAAGTTATTTTAGTTTCTACGGAAATATGAATACCTACTCTGTAACACAGTTATTCAGCTTAGTTACTCATGGAATGGTGAGGTGACAAACCATTAACCTCCATTAATAGTTCAACTATTTCTTTAATTGTAACTGCTTACTTAGGATTTTAATTTCTTATTAGGAGATAGTCTGCTGGTTTTTTTGGTTTTCAAAGAAAGTATGGAAATTGCTGTAGGATAAGCAGGCATAGATAACTACATGTTTTATTCTACTACTATACTACTACTTTAATCATACTTTTTGCCCTAGTTTAGGTTTTCAGAACCTTGACAGATTTTTTTTTCTTATACGTGCAGGTTTTCCCCAGTATTTTTAGAAAACACTATGCAAGAGAGTAATTGTTAACAGCAAAACTATCCAAGACCATGTCTTAGACATGTATATATAGATTGTCTTCTTTCCATGGGTAAAGTTAGAGCCATACACTGTTGCAGGCCCAACTTATAAAACCATTAAAATGCTCCTCAGGCAATATTAAATTTAATGTAAGTGTGCCCACAAACACATACAGCTTTTGAAGTCTTGGAGATGTCTGAGCATCTCACACCCATCGTGTTGTCAGTATCCTGTTTCACATCACTCATCATAGATACATAAAGCTACTAAGACAACTAAAGAAAAATGTAGCAGGAGCATTGCTTGAGGCTGTGCATTCACTAGCTCAAGCTTTTTGCTTGTTCACTCAACTCATACGCTTTTGTTGATTTGTTTGGACAACTACCTATGGAAATTAAAAGAAAATGTAGGAAAAAACAATCTGGCTTTATAAGGAATGAATAGACAAGACACCTACTGTGTCTCCATCCACTTATTCCACCAGAATAGCTTTAGGGTTCATCCTTTTGTTTCTTTTCTGCATCTCAATTTAGACAATTCCTTTCTCAATAATACATATTTATCTATTATGCAAACTCCCCTGGTACTCATACACATTTACATGACTTTTCAGAAAGTCTGCGCATCATCTAAGGTGGTATTTCTCACTGTTTTCAGAACTGAATCTAATATGTGGCTGTATTATTCTATTTCTGCAATATTTGTTTGACTGTGGCATGATACAGTCTCTAGATGACAGATTATTGCTTCTGCTAGGGAAATGGATCAATATTTTGCCTTAATTTTAATGATTCTGATGGAGTTCTGAGTGTTCCTGGTTGAGGAGAAGTCAGACTGTGGAGGCCTCATTAAATAAAAATACTACCTGAAAAAAGGCTTCAGTAGTGTCAGTGACTTATTACCTTCACTCTAGATGAGTTAGATATAGATAGCTTCAAAACTATAAGGTGTTAAGCTATGTAAAAACTTAAAATATAACACAAATCCTTATATGGAATGACTTGACATCTTCATAGATGACAGATTAAAGTTTAAAAAAAAACAATTGGGTTTTTTTGCTAGCATGGAGAATGGAAAGCACATAAATTAGATGAGTTCCTCATGAGTGGCATCTGTGGCAGTGAGATACACCACTGCTTGACAAGGGCACTAATCACTCTGTAACATCTGCTGTCAGTAAAGGATGTAATCCATTCTTCCTGCTTACTACACTTAGTCTAGTAATCAAAAATTCGCAGACTGTAACATTCACTCCTTTGCTAATTAGACTCAGGCCAAGCTGATGGGAGCTGGCATTACCCTTTCCACAATTAACTTCTGTGCTAGTGAATGATGAAGTCAAAGATATTTGTGAAATTTCTGACTCTCAGCCCTAGATTTCATCTGGAAAAGGTTCTGTCTGAGCTACATGGATTACTGATCTAGTCAATTCAACTACTGACAATCTCAGCTTTTATGTCTAACTGGAAAAAAAGAAAATGTAGGTTATGCTACAGAAACCATACACATGAAGGGATCAGAAACACTCTTTTAATGTTGGATATCATATGGTGATTTCACATTTATAGCTGTCAGTGTTAATGTCATTGTCTGAGGAGAAAGTAGACACAATTTTCCCTGGCACAAGGCCATGGGTTGGGCTTTTTTCCCCTTCCTCATTGTTTTGTTTTGTTTCCCCCACTTTAGATGAACAACAGGTTCTTGTAGGAAAACCGCTATTCTAACCTAATCATGCTCATTGTGATAAAATAGCAAGAGGCAAATCTGGGGAGAGAATTACAAAGCACATTTGCATAGTTTGCACTGCAGATTTTATTTAATTTAGGAAGAAAGGCCTGTGAGGCTGACTGCATTGTCAAAACCTGTAAATATAAAACTGCCTTCAGTATTTCTTGAAGTGCTAAGTAAAAGGTCCTTTGGATTCAGAGGTAAAGTCAGACTGATAAAATCAGTCTTCATAGCCTTTTGAGTTGATCTTTGGTGGGTGTGAGTAAACTATATTACCTGGAAAAGAGTTTCAGTTACTTCATTAGAAGAAACATTTCATTCACCTCTGGACTTCCCAACTGCAGTCAGATACATCTTCTGTTACGAAGTCTAAAATAAATATTCACACACAATAATAATAATTTTTGCCCTTCAGTGGAAAGTCAAGTCCTTACAAAAAGCACTAGATTACCACCAGTGCCTTCTTCCAGATTTATTAACTCAATGCATTACATCCACATAACCTACATATGAAATAGTTCGTTCAGTGTTTTCTCCTACCTTGGTTGATCCAAGTATCTCACTTTAATATGTATTTGGAGAGCTTTCTAGAATATGCACGTGATTTTAACATAGAACTATCTAAATGCTTTGTAGAACAAAACAGAGCAACATGGACACTATCCAGATCAGATGCATAATTTCTAGACTCATTAAAAATTACTACTTATCAAAGAAGAAATGGAGAAAAACAGCTTCAGAATGAATAACCAAGTTTTAAAAAATGGCCAGAAAACATTAAGGGTGTTTACCGCAGATGTGAAAGGTTGTCTTACTGTGTCAGGAGATGCAGTCTATCTTCTCCCTGCAGAAATCATGGCCTCCCACTGCCATCCCATGGAGCAAGCAGTAGCAAGCCAGGAAATGGGTTCTATAATTTCAGATGACAGCTCAGACAATCTGTGCAGCCAAAGCTGAACAGGAATTGAAGCTGGCCAGAAATGTGGGGGACAATAAAAAGAGTTTTTTCAGTGGCAATAAACACTATAGAAATATCACTGGCCCACTACAGGATGAGGATGTTCAACTCACAAAGAGGGACAGAGAGAAGGCAGAGGTGTTTAATGCTTTCTTTGGCTCTGTCTTCAACACAGATGATGGACCAAGGGGGTCTCACCACCCTGAGCTGGAGGATCATGACTGTGGGAATGATCAACTCCCAGTTGACCCTGAAATTGTGCAGGATCTGCTGCTCAAGCTGGATTCCCTACAAATCTGTGAGGCCTAATCGAATTCAACGGAATCTTCAAAGAGCAGGCTGATAAAATTCAGCTAATACGTTGTGCAACATGCTTTGATCAGCTTACGGTACCTGGACTCACAAGTATAGCACAGGCATGATAGCATTCTGATCAATACCTGAGTGATGAAAAAACATGCATGTCTACGCTACTTTCAGATGTGTTTATTTAATTACTTAAATACTATCTAATGAAGATCTGCACTACTTAGTCTTTAATTTCCAACGAAATGTTTTGTTTTGCTGATTGCATCATTGAACATTTTAAGACTGTCTCATTTAGGTATTAGGTGTATCAGCAGAGCTTCAGAAGCATTTTAGGACAAATCATTTGAAAGACAAAAAGAAAGGACAAGAATCTCTGTCTTTCTCCTAAAAGCATTTTAAAATCCAAACCATACTTAACTGACACACCATGCAGTCTGAAGAATACCAGTATGCCTCCTCTTCCTGACACACCATAACCTAGCATTTGGTGATGAAAAACCCTGAAGATATCCTTCCAAACATAGTATTGAACATATAGAAGGTGCAGCTATCTTCACTGTACAAAACCAGAAAGGGTCCTCAGTGATAATCTCACCAGTAAAACTTTTACTTCCTTTGTAAACATAAGACTCAAAAAACCTCAAAATATGAGGGCACCATAAATAGTTTTGAGATGTACTTGAATGACCAAGTGGAGTGAGCAGCTGTGTGCCAGCCAGAACAGCTATTGGATAACTGAGAAATTTTATGATCTTGTCTCATTTTCAAAGATATGAATCTTTAACATATATCTTACCACAAATACTATGCCATGAATATATTCCACATATATATTTTTGATGAAAGTCTGCTTTTCTAGCACCAGAAAAGTTGCATTTGACAGTCATTATGGAGGTCAATAGCTACAAGAGCCATTAGCAAGAGCAGTACCCTTTATTTTTTAAGGCTATCTATTAGATACTATCTATAGGCATATATTTAGTGCTATCTATTGCACACTCTTATTATGCTATCTATTAGAAACCATGTACCAGGAGCAAAGAGATCTCAACTAAGTTGAGATACTCTTATAATGCACTTGCAATAGAAAGGGAGAGCAAGTTAAGTCCTCTCCGCAGAATACCCAACGGCCTTACCATGAGATCTGCTCTGATGAGAGAAAGAAAATCCCAGCAAGTCCTTCCAGCAGCTTTCAGAACTGAACTTTTCTTTACTGCTCTTATGCAAGAGAGGACACCACTTAAATATGAAGAATGGTTTCACAATATTCTAAGGAGGGTTCAGAAAGATGCCTGTGTTTTAAACTCTTTGCTTCCTCACTCTCTATTTGACCATCATGTCACAAAGAACAATGAGCTAGCTTTCAGATAGTAGTTCTATCATTCCTCATCACATGTCTGAATCCACAATGATCATCAAGGTATAGCAAGGGTTAGCTGCTCCCTAAATGATGGGGAGAGAGGAGCCAAAAGAGATAAAAAAGTTAACAGGGCAGGGCCGCCTTAGAGATGGAGCAGATCCAGAGATCATGGCCAAGTTCAACCAAGAGTGCAAATCAGCAAAAAGGTTCATAGCCAGATCAAATCAGGAAAACAATCTTCAGGTCAGAAGTAATTAAGGGTAATGAGGGTGAGATATTATCCAGATATCACAAGGTTCAAAAGGACAAGACTAGTCAAGCTAAGAGGTCAGTCCACCACTTAGGCCCTAGGTGAAGAGGATCTGTGTCTAGGGAGAGAAATGGCTGAGCTAACTAGCAACCAACATACTAACAGCATAGCTCAGACAGAGGCTGAAGACTCAGGACTGAGCCAGCAAGGAACCCTTAGGATTATGGACACAGATGTGGATGGAGGCCCAGGTGAGGCTGGTCTGGGCCAAAAGAGCATGAGAGTGCACTCAAGGCTCTGGCATGGATGACCTTGGCCACCTGCTCATGATGTGGAGATAACAAAAATCCGTGATGATAACACAATTATACTGCCAATGCAAAAGAGATTCTCCAAACCCTCATGGGGACAACCTCCCTGGAGTTCCTTATCTTTACTACTCAAAGAAGAACACAATCAGGGCAATTTCAATTAAAGCCAAAATTAGGGATTTTTCTATAATTTTTTTCTTTTTTTTTTTTTAAGTTTAAGACATAAAGCACCTTCCATGGTTTTGGCTGTATTAAGATAGCACAGAAAACAGGAGATTAATAGCATTCAGATAAGCATTAGACTTAATAGGCTTAATGAGAACATGTAAAATAGAACAATTTTTGAGAGATAAAAGTTCTCAAGCTCCAAGCCATATATCGACCAGGAAATGAGAGAAGCTAAAAAGTTCATTCCATTATGATCCACTTTTCAGAGCAGGCATAATCAGAAATGAGCACTTGAAAAATAAAGACAGAAAACAAAGAGCCCTCTTCAGTTTGTAAAAGGAACAACTTATCTACAATACAAACTGTTCTCATACTGAAGGGCATTTATAGTTCCCCTCTCCTACTTACTGTCATCATAACTATGGATATTCTTTGCATAGTCCATATATATAAACCCCACGGTTCAGATGCCCAAATGAATCACTGGTCCAAAAGTCAGGAATTTCTCTGCAGATCTAGCATTCAGCCTGTCTTATTTCCTCATTTGTGCAATAGCATTAATAACATATTTCTAGTTCACAGTATAATACATATGTTAATGAATGTGATGGATGGAGATATTAAAGAATTTAGGGCACATGACAAATAAAGGTTGGATTAGGATTCAGTAAAACACATGCAGACTTCCAGTGATCAATTTTCAATCATTATTTTACTCACTCCTTTCTACCTACAATACAAAAAATCCTATAATTTTCAACAAGGGGGTTAAGCTCAGTGAATCATGAAATGTTCAGCCTTAGGAAGATACAGGTGCCTGGATGACACTAGGTTGAGTGGGAGCATTGACCTGCAGCAGCATAGGAACGCTCTGCAGAGGGATCTGGATAGACTGCATTGATGGGCCAAGATCAATGTGATATGAGGTTGAACAAAGAAAAATGCCAAACACTCCACTTCAATTGCAACAACCTCATGCAGCCCAACAGACTGAGGGAAGCGGCTGGAAAGTGCCCAGCAGAAAAGAGCATGCTGGTCAACACCTGGCTGAGCATTTGCCAGCAGTGTGCCCAAGTGGCCAACAAGGTCAATGGCATCCTGGCCTGTATCAGAAATAATGTGGTCACCAGGACCAGAAGAGTGATCATCCCTGTATTTGGCATTTGTGAGGCCACACCTCAAATACTGTGTTCAGTTTTGAGCCCCTCACTGCAAGAACGTCATTGTGATGCTGGAGCACATCCAGAGGGCAATGGAGCTGGGGAAGAGCCTGGAGAACAAGTCTTGCAAGGAAGGGCTGAGAGAGCTGGGCTTGTTTAGCCTGAAGAAAAGGAGATTTGGGGGAGACCGTATCATTCTCTACAACTACCTGAAAGGAGGTTGCAGCAAGGTGGGTGTTAGCCTCTTCTCCCAGGCAACCAGTGACAGGACAAGAGGTCATGGCCTCTAGCTGCACCAGGGTTGGACATCAGGAATAATTTCTTCACAGAAAGAGTGGTTAAGCATTGGAATGGGTTGCCCAGGGAGGTGGTGGAGTCACCATCCCTGGAAGTGTTCAAGAAATGACTGGACATGGCACTTAGTGCTGTGGTCTATTGCCATGATGGTGATAAGTCAAAGGTTGAACTCAGTCTCAGAGGTGTTTTCCAACCTAAATGATGCTGTGTGAGTCTGTGTGTGATTGAGCTGCAAAGTGCCTTAACAAACTGGTCTTGATCCCATGTTGACTTCATCAATAGCCTACCTGGTTGGACTTTTAGTCAGTTCCTTGACTCACGTCATGACGTAGATTCCTGTAGAAATACACCTCACTCTTCCCTGGCGCACCTCCCATAAGCTGTTGAAATAGATAGGTCTGATGAACTGGTATTAGATTTTAATTTTGTTCCACAATTGGAGTTATGTTTTCTCAAAGCCACCCTCTTAACTACAAGAAATAAGACTCTGCTTTTGCAATGCATTTGGACTCCCCTCCACACTAAACGGATAGTCTTATGTGCATAAGTAGGGAAACAAGAAGTGCAAGGAGACAGATGGGTGAACATTAATTAAAGTTTATAAGGCTGGGGAAAAAAAGGCAATGTAAAATTTCTAAAACCCTCTTCCCAAGCAACCTTTTCCTATTCACATTACAATATAACGCTAGAAGACATAATGTACTAAATGCATAAGGAGCTACAAGCTTTATGTTAAGAATTTCTTGAGAGATAAGGACAGAGAGATGCTAAGATGATTCCAGTTCAGCTCCTCCAGACACTGTCAGAGGACAGAAGTAATTTCGTACACGGTAGAAACCTCTTATAACTAGAAAACTATGTTATTAAAACTTGCTATGAGGTGGATATCCCAACCAAAACTCACCAAATAGCAGAATTGTAATGCTATTACTGAAAATCAGATTTAATTTCAGATGAGATACCATAAATGTAGCTATGAATAGTAAAGGCTTAGATGTCAATGTAAAATCTTATTGCCCACAGTTTCCATGTACATTATCTTTATGGCAAACTGTGAAGCTCTTTCTCACTGTCAAATTAAGCACAGCACAGCAGCTGTGATGCTGAATGTACTCCATACATTATCTCAGAACACAGCTGCTTCGATATCAGGTACAACTAAACATCACATCTACTTCATCTCCAAAAACTGCAGCATGTCCCCCCTGTACACAACTAGCTGAATATATTGTGCTAGGAATGTGGCTGCATTTCCTCTACAAAGTCAGTTCATATGCTGAAAGACTACATTAATTATATCCATATAGAGCATCTACTGTGTTAGTATATGCACTAGATATTGGCACACTAATGGTTTGCTGATATTACTGCATTCTGGTACAGTTGTTTTATAAGCCTTCATTAAATACTTCATTACATACTTCAGTATGAAAGGGGCAGCTTTTGCATGATTTGAAGATGATGGCAGCATAATATAAGTCAGATGAAAGAACAGCCTTGAAATGAGAATACATTTTTCATAATTTTCTGGCTTCGTTTCTTTTTTAGGTAGGAAGCACAGAATCTAGACTAGCTTAACTGTATAAAACAGTTATATCATTGATATACAATAGAATGTTATTTTGTTCACACCAAGTAGTAGCTCAATGGACCTGTTCACATGTAGATGAGTAAAGCCTAAAGTTCTATAAATTTTGCTGCAAATTATTTCACAGTGTTCCTGTAATGACTTTGAAAAGTTGAAAAATTGGAATTGTCCCTTCCAACTCAGCATATTCTATGATTCTATCATTAAGGATCTACACCACTTCTACTGAGCAGACCAGTCATTGCTATTAAACAGGTAAAATACAGTCTTAAAAAAAAATGAGGGGGAAAAAAAAGGAAAAAATAAGAGGGAAAAATAAGGAAATAAAGCAAAAATCACCAAAAAAGAGAGAGGGAGGAGTATAAAATTTTTCATATTTTAGTTAGGTGGATCCCTAACCTCAGAAAAATTGACATATTTCTTCTGAATGGGCAGTAACCATTTTAAAAATTCGAATTCCCTATGTATGTCATCTTTTCTACTCCTGAAAAAAAAAAATATTGCTAGACAAAATATTTTAGTAACACGTTATTTCTTTCCTTTTAATTATAGCCACCACTTTTTCATTACATTAAAAATGTATCTCCCCTTAAAAAGAATAAGGAATTGTTTTATCTGGCAAAAACATATAGAGATAAAAATTATATTCATGTCTATGTGTACATGTATTCATACATGGTATATGCAAATAACCTATAGACTTATACTCAAGATTCAACTTGTAAAAAAATAAATCATGAAAAAATCTTTTAGATATGAAGTCTGCTGTTGAAGCACGATAGATTTCCTGAAATCTCAAGTAAGTCTCTTTTGAAGTGGGAGACAATCCCACACTTTTAGCCAAGGAGCAGATGAGGCAGAGCTCCTAGACAACTGCATGGCTTCCCATTCTAGTGCAACAGAGTCTGTCCTCCACACTCCTGGGAGAACACAGAGAACTGGCTAGCCAGAACTGTGCTCACAGGAAGCATGATCTCCAAGTCACAAAAACGTTTGACAGTGATTTCTTGAAAGTTCATTGACCTGAAGGTAATTTCATGACACAGTTTCAGTTTCAGTCTACAGTGACTCCCAACAGAAAATGATTATGAAGACTGGATGATGAAACAACAGATGGCACTAGTTGAAACACACAGATTTGAATGAGTTCTAGGTCTATGGATGCTGGTTCACAGTATAAAATTTCAGATAGAAATGTTAATTTAAGGAAAGTGGAATAGAGTTCATAAACATTTTCTAACACTAAGCACCTTTAATCTCTAAAACAATATAACTTTTACTTGACCAAATGAAATACTAATCTGTCTCAAACACTAGAAATTACACATAAAAGAATGTTTTGATTTGACTCAGAAGACACTGCAAATTGATCCCCTAGCACCTGTAGCACCTGGGAGTATAAATGACAGGATGCCCGGTGAAACTGGGATTTGAAATTAAGCTGGAATAGTTCAGAAAAGAGCAGTCTACACAGCTCTGAGGTGTTTTAATATGCATGAATACCATGGAGGAAGAGGTGGGAGGGGGAATAAAAAAGGTTTATCCAAACTACACAGAGAGGAGCTGCTTTCCCCCCTATATTCCCTGATAATACACTTAGAAAAAGAATTTGTTTAACAATACTGTTAAACCTTGTAACAATTGAATGCGTGTGCCTCTTTTAAGCCTTTATTCAGATTACTCACTGTACAACTACCAGAGAAGCCAGAGAATATGAGCTCATCAGTTGATGTGAAAGCTGGAAATGAGAATGACTGGATAATGTTTCAACATTTTTCACAAGTGTTGGACAATCACACATATAAATTTATGAAAGAGAGCACAACAATAATTTGATAGCATCGAGAATTATCCTATAGTCATGTGTAGATTAATGGTTTGATATCTCTAGGATACATCTGTTAAACAAGCACAGGCAGAGTCAAAAAAAAAAAAAGTGCTAACAGGCTTTTGAAGACAACTTTATTAACAGATTAAAAATATGATAAAGTCTTAAGCTGAAAGCTGCAACAAAAAACCAAAAAGTTATTTTATATAAAATTCCCCAAGAGATGCTGAGCCTGCAGATTCCAGTGTTGACATAACTTGCGGGGGCGTTTTAGAACAGGTTGCACCATTTGCTTTCTCATTACAGAGGCAATCTAAAGAACCACTGTCATTCTGAAAGAGCAGAAAAATTTGAGCCTTTAAGCATTCCACTTTGTCCCAGCCTAGAGCTGAATATATATTTGAAGGTAAAATAATAAATGCTGTACACAACAACCCTTAGGCTCCCTCAAGGAATAAAAGGTTCTATGTGAAAGTAAAGGATAGTTTTGCTTGTCTGAAATGAGCTAAGAAAGATGATGACTTGTCCCATTTAGAAAATGCGATGCAAAAAACTGAGAGAGGCTCTGGATCATGTGAGTTCTAACACTTCTGCTATTATATCTTTTTATGATTGAAGCACTACTGTTTGATGAAGCATTTTCTTCTAAATGACACTATTGAAGACATTAATGAAGCAGCAGACCTACTGAGTTAAATTAACATATTTAACTTTCAAATGTTGTCATCATTAATATTAATTAGGACACAGAAAGCATAATACCTAACACTAAAGAATCTAGGATAACACAAAAATTAGCAGTTGTCTACCTGAATGACAGTGAGGCAAAGAAACACCAGGAAAATATCTCTTTGTTTATGCCCAGTTAATTTGAATTGTGACAAATTTTAGTCACTTGTCTGTTCCAAACTTTGCCCATCTCAGCTTGCTGAACCTGATTGGGAGGGTTGGTCCTGAGCAAGCTCTTATTTATCTAAAATTATTAAAATGAAAGGTATTTAAAGCCTGTGTTCACACATATAAAAATTTGTTATTAAGTTTAACAATAAAAATAAACACAGTTTTATATTAAAATCCAAAATTATTACTAATACCCAATTAAATTCTTACAGTTTCTTAATTATAATGAACTTTCATTGTCTTAGTGATCACTTGTTTATTTAATGTATTAAATATAACTTTATCTCCTTTTTTACTAACACTTACTTTTATATGTGTCCTGTTGCACCTCATCCAAAATACCTCTAAAGAATGGAAACACATATGAATTTGTCAAAGAATTGACAGAATTGTCCTCACATTCTAAATACAACCCAAATAATTGTCACTTCAAAACCATGAATGATAATATTCGCCAATAACAAACAACTGAAATCAGTATTTGTCCAACTAATATTACACCTTATCACATTTAATAGTTGATGCCATAAAAATAAAAACAGCTGGGAAATCATAGCATTAGCAATTTAAGACCACAGTAGAATAGAATGGGAAGACGCATTCATAAACGCATATTTGCATATATAGCTTTTACACTTCTATGCATACACACACATGCTATGTTTTAAATACACTGGACAGATCTGTCGTCATCACTGTACAAGTCTTCTACCCCTGGAAAATTCAAATAATCTGATATTTGAAGTTAGAGATTATAGTGAGCCAATCAAAGCTATTTTAATACACAGATATCCACTTTATCTTTGTTATATTTCAAAATGTTCTTCATTATACTTTGAAGATATAAACTAAAGAGGGAATATATTATTTGATCACTTCTAAATTTTGAGGAGGATCCAATGTAGAGTTCAAACTAAAACCAAAAAATTATTTTACCTATAAAATATTCTAGACCAGTTCTGTAGAATAAATGTTAGTCATGTAAATTTGAGGAGTTCTAGAAAATATCAATATATTTGATTTGTTGTGTGATGAGAGAATTTTTTTTTATTCATCTGCTCTTCTTTGAACTTTAGGTTTTATTTGGTGTACTCTGATATTTTACTCTACTGTCCTAGGTGTTTTTAGCAGATGGGAGACTTGCATTCACTCCCATGACTGCAACACAAAGGAAACCAAATAAACACCCCAAGATTTTCAAGATGAGAGATTTCATGAGGTACAGTATGACTGCCACAAAGCAAATGACTGTCCTGACTAAACTAGATTCTCTGCAGCCTTATATCCCTGAAGTAGTGTAAATCAAGCAAAAGCACATACAAGGTCAGAAAAACCTGTAAAGCAGATGCTGCCATGCTGTCCACTCTCCTGCCCTGACCCATATGCTGGTATTACCCTGCACTGCTACCCATAGGCCCACCCCAGTCTGCACACTTCAGTACCTGCTGCTCTTGACATCCTTTGCAAATGTAAACTCCTTTTTTGCATTAAATGGGATAGAGATAAATGCTCTCCCCCTTTTAAGTGAGCAATGAAATTAAAAAACTGATGTTAAAATATAAAAGTACTACAGCCAAAATGATAACCACCCATGCAGACTGCAGCCCTCCACTCCCACTACATCTACTCAGCTTGACAAATTGCTTTCTCTGCTTAAGTAACCCACAGATTTAATTTTGGTTGGAACATTCAGTTAACACTTCAGTCCTTCACTCATCTACCCATCCCTTCCTGACTACAAGACTACCATTTTTAGTTTCAAGACTACTCATTTTAAGCTTGTTCCAACTACACTACTTAAATGTTAAGTCAATTATCCGCTTCAGATTACTCAAACTCTATCAAAACTCTAGCATATGTTCCAGTTGGGGTACAGGCACAAGGATCTCATACACAGCTTTTACCCAAAGGCCTTTCCCACCCCTTACATGACCCTACCAGAGTCTCTTGGAGACAATTCTAAGTCAAACTAACTGCTGCCTGTCAGATTTCAAACTTGTGCAATCACAGCCTGAAGTGGATCCAGACAGTGTATGTTGTATTTCTTTTGTGAAATAACAGTAATTACCAGCAATTCTGAGTTGCCAGGCATAGACTTTATTGAGATTTTTCTAGTTCTGTAGTTTTCTACCTCCCCATTATATGCGTCGTTTTCATTTGAGCTTGAAAAATTCTCAGGAAGAAGGGAAATTCAGTTCTGATACACAAGTAAGATTGAAAACTATGAATATCTACACCTTGTAATTATAGAAACATAAGACTGCACATACAGGCAGCTATTACTGTTTGTATATGCAAGTTTTAAATAATAGGCCCACAAAGCATAGTATCCAAAAGAGACCCATACAGATGGTGAAAGGACTAAAGGAGAAGCCATATGAGGTATGAGGTCACTTGGTTTGTTTAGTCTGGAGTCACAATTCTTTGGAGTCTCAGGCACATGGTGTGATTCTTGGGGCTGTCCTGTGCAGGGCCAGGAGTTGGGCTTGATGATCCTTGTAAGTCCCTTCCACTCAGCATATTCTATGACTCTATGATTCTAAGTACAATTGTTACCTGTTTTGTCTACTGGCACGAGTTGGTCCTGGGAGCGTACATGAAGAACTACAGATGTTCTGAAACTGCAATAGTTTCTCTGAAGCTTTACTGTCTTTCACTTGGATTGAAAGTAAATTTCTTCCATATCAAAGTTCTTCCTTTCAAGCTGGCCCTTTACATGGGCTCATACTACTGCCATTTTAGTTTGTACAAACCAAATGGAAAGAACCTATTGTGTCTTCATGCAATTACCTTTCTCCTAGTGAAGCATTAACACTGTATAAAATTCCTTCAGTTTTTAAGTCCACATATACTACCTATACACTAAAAAATCAATCCTGTACTGGAAAAAGAATGACAGTTTTTTCAAAACTATTTCTCACTGACTTATGTGATTCTTTGCTAAGGTTGTTTGGCCATCCGTGTTAAGAGATAAAATTACACAACTATAATAACCCATAGAAAGAGAACCAAAGGGATCAAAGATGATTGTAATATCATACATATACTAGATAAGAATGATAAATAGGAATTCCTTGCATATGATTTCCAGATCACCCTAAAAATGGAACTATACTTCATCAGGAAGAAAGAGAAGAATTAAAGTATCCAAACAAAAAACCCCACCATCATAATTAAAAAAAAAACCTAAGAGACAGCCTTACTAGCATACTAACTTGATAGTCATACTAACTTGAACTGATGTAATTAAATTTCATTCTGATCTTAAACACACGCAGGAACTTAAACCTAAATATATTAGTAGAATACACCGACGAAAAAGAAGAAATTAATTCCAGTGAAACTTGCTACCATATTCTCTCCCCTTGAGTTTTAGATCTAGACATTTAAAAACTGAATTCTGCAAGTACAGAAGTAAAAGAGGAGAAAAAACCTTCCTGACCTCATAAAATTATCAGGAAAGCTTTGAAGCTTAAAATTAACACAAATAAAAGTGCAAATTAGAGGCTAACATGACTTCTTTCAACACCCTTTAGATATACTCAAACATCAGATATCAATATGTTCATCCTACTTATGTCAGGAGTTTTTGGACATATTTATATAACTAATTTTTGTAGGCTTATTTCTAGCTTCACCTTAACACTATTTAGTTGCTCTGACTCCAATATACTTAGAAATCATTTTGGAACCTCACTTCACAATTTCTTGCAGAGCCCATTCAAATACATTCTGAATTTATTTATGACCAGTTAATAATAATTTATATGATCCTAATATTTTAACATAATTTTTTGTAAACATATTGGAGAGGGAGAATAATCACCTTTTCTCAACTTCAGCTGGTATACTACAGAGGCTATGACATTCTCTAAAGTGCAAAATAGCTCTCCCTATTCTGAGTACATTTGAAATCACATTATTTCTCCTTAGAGTAATATCTGATATATTACACTACATATGGCTTAATAAACAATGGCAGTAGTATTCCACTAAGGCTGTTAATAATTCTCACTTAATGCCTTCTAGAACCTGCTTTGTCATTTTCCTGCTACCTACCACTGTCAGCAGATAGTCATTATCTGACCGATATGTTCAGATTCTCCCACCACCTCCAGATGGTAAATCCCCAGCTTATACCTAAATTTGCAGTAGAGGCCTCTTCATGCCAGACTTTACTACTGGATTTTAATCTAGATCAATTATGCAGAACAAGATCTCTCCCTGGTTTTCACTGTTGAATGATACAATCAATCTGTGCCTAAGTACAGTTCTCACACTTTTGAATGCATCCTTGTCCAAGAAAAAAATTATCTTATTTAAAAAGATATTCAGGCATATTTTTGCCTCCACTTCTGAACCAGAAAAAAAAGTGCAAGTTTTATGTTATTATAATTATTTATTTATCCTTTAATAACAAGTCAAGACTCATTCCTATTAAAACTACTTGTGCACCCATATATATGCATTTGCTTATACTTACATATATTCAAAAAGGCCTGCCACATGAACAGATAAACTCTTTCAACTTGAAAGCAAAACACAGTATCTGTTTAACACCTTCCTATGAAAGTTAAAAAGAGTGTCTCCAAATGATAATTTAAAATTCAAATTACTGGAGAGGAAAACATGCTTTGGAGGATTAAAATGCATTAGAAATTAAAACAATCAAAAATGCATAAAACAATTTTTAAGCGGTATCAAGTATTGTTTTCACATTACTGTGTTTTTAAGCCATGTTTCTTTTGTCCTTTTGAGTATTTGGGGAATTATTAGGAAGTCATCAAAATGTTCTGTATCATTCACCAAACATTTTTCCTAACATTTCAAATGAAAATGAATGCAAAGAGCATATCTATGGAAAATGCTGAAACATACAGCTCCAAAAGTAGCAGCTCCTTTCAAAAATGTTATTGGGATTAATGATATTTTTCTATGAAAAAAAAAAAAAAACTTTCAAAAGCACTTAGCTCTACAAAATATTTAAAACAATGAGTGAAAACTAATCAATCAGTCTGGGTGCACCAAAAATGACATGCTATATGATTTTGACACAGATGTCGTTGCTTCATGAACAAAACAATTCAATGCACTTAGTCCAGCCAATGAGATTGGGGGAGTGGCTGCTCTTCTGTCTGGCACATGTCCAAAAAAAGGACTACATTCCTGCAACATTTACTGAAGAGTCACTGTAAGGAAGTTCTTAATTCAGAAGTACACAGGCATAAGAACCAAATTTCCAGAACTGTTATATGCATGATCTGAAAAAACTGCAGTTATTTTGTATCAGATTTCCAGTGTGCTTTACATCCTCTCCTAACAAATCAGGTTCATAATACATAATTTATTATTACTCTCAAAAATCTTAGCAAATGGGATATGATGTCTGTATCAAAGTGGGGTGCTGAACATATGCCAAGGAAGGCAGCAAAAGAACTACTTTATCATTTCAGCACTTCAGCCTTCTATTATGACTGCATTGGCACTTTTCCTAATGTATAAGTGAATTTAATCTGCAGTAATGCTATATGGAAGTGTGCTGTATGAACCTTGAATTTTAATGTAAAAAAATTCTGGATACTTTTTCACACACAATACAGAAATTAGTGAAGATCATACTCTTAGTTGCTTCTAAATCTGAAAACGTCACAGATCTGCACAAAGAGTTGAGCAATCCTGAAAATTAATAACCATCACATATGGACATAAGATATTCCTAGTGAGTTGGTGACTTCAGGTTTATGACTTCAGGTATAGGAGATGTTTAAATCCGCATAAAACGTGCATCTTTTCTTTTCAAAATCACCCAACACTCAAGAGAAGAAATACAGTAAAATACAAATGCAAGATTCTTCCACTTTCCCTTACTTAATCCACTGTTTTTCAACATACTGACCACTGGAGTCAGGCCAATGGCTTAACTCTCACTTGCCTATATGAGTCTCTGTATGACCTATTTCAGCTTTGTCCTCTCTTCTTATGGAGACTAAGAAAGCCTGCAGGGGTAAGGGAAAACTAGCACTTCAAAAGTTTTAATACAACTATATGGTTTTCATCAATCACATTTTAAAATTGCCATACTTTTCTTTCTATTCTTCTGCACCCATCACATTTTTCTTTACTTTGCCTAGCAGACTGTCCCATTCCTCTCTATCATTGTCAGGTTACCACCTGTGTTACAAGATACACGACAGGCCTATGCTATAGAAATTACTATAACACTTAAAATGCACAGAGGACCAAACTTTCTATCGTAGCACCCTGGCTCAGAGCATCCTAAAGTTAATAAGAGTTATTAATAGGACAGTTGATGTAATAACAGATAATAACTAGAAAGCCATGTAAAACTAAATCTCAGAGACTTCTGTAAATAAATGGTTGCCCTACATCCCAGATCAACAACTTTCCTATTGCTTCAGTCTCCAGCCACCCTGTCAACTCAGCCCCTCTGCCTACACCAGATAGTTGTGTTATGCACATTCCAGTCAAGCCACCACAGCAGCAGTTCTGTAAAACAGGTTATCTCCACAGGTTTCAGCAGGCTGCAGCATTTAGGAACTCCATCTTCCAGGAGGGTGTCTCAGTAGGTATCTCAAACTACACTTATATCTCCAGAAATGGAAGAGCAGAGAAGTAGCTTCTTTTATCATTCTTAGTTCCTAAGGCCAGGGTTTTCACAAACAACTCCCCAAAATAGAACTAGATACATAGCAAAGGTACATCCCTCCTGTTATTCTTTTCATCCTAAACAAAGCAATGCTGAAAGATGAATCAACTTGCATAGCAGATAGCGGATATGATGCTTGAGCTACCTTATGGCCCTTTAAGATCTAGCCTGATGGATTACTTGTATAATTTCAGACGCATATCTTTAAATATTCCATCATCAAAGGAAAAAAAA
Source organism: Scytalopus superciliaris (assembly GCA_013400415.1). Taxonomy (NCBI): domain Eukaryota; kingdom Metazoa; phylum Chordata; class Aves; order Passeriformes; family Rhinocryptidae; genus Scytalopus; species Scytalopus superciliaris. The sequence goes on from VXBX01001048.1 coordinate 102,370, forward strand.
AAAACAAACACAAAGAAAAAACCCCAAACAACAACAACAACAAAATCCCAAACAAACAAACAATCCCAGATTTTTTTTGTTTAGGTTGTGTTTTTTCCTTCTTCTTCTACATGAAGAACTAGCATTTTAACAAAAGAAGCCAGCAGGAAAAGGATGGTACTGAAATATGTGTATATATCTGTATATAAAGAAAGCAAATCATAGGTTATCAGCCTGGATATGCCACGCTTCATCTGATCATTGCTAGATGTGAGCAATGAAAACAGAGTTAATGTTCCATAGAGAAAACAGAAGTGACAGTAATGCCCAGGAATGGACTTTTACACAAAGAACTCACTGGAAAAGCTCAAATGTCAAGTGTAACAGAAGTTTACATTACTTCAGGTTTTTGACTTATGCCCCATGTTTCCTTTTTTTCTATCCATACAAACATACACAGTAATACAATTTAAAATCTCGTTTTAGCATAGCACTTTGCTTTTAATGATTATCTGTACAGTCAGTCATCGGGATTCCCAATGTGTGTGAAAATTCCCTGGAGAAAATAACTCTTACTCTGTCACCTTCATGGGCAGCACAGTGCCTCAAGGATGGACAGATCATAGCACAGGCAAAATTCAACTGGACCTGATATTTGCTTAACGCTACTTGCCTGAAGTAGAAAGGGGGTAAATTCCAAAGTAGTTTTCTAGACTCTATCTACTCCCTGCTGGAAGAGAATTTGTATTTAAAGCTTCAGTGGATCCCTGCAGCAAAGATTGTACTCAGTTTTCCCAAATGTTTCATAGGTATTAACCAAGACTCTCCCATCTGCCCTAATACACTGTGTTTCTTTATGAGATCCACGAACACATTTTTAAAAACTGGGATCTGTAAACAAAACGGTGGTTCTTAAAAGAGAAAATATATTAGGAAGCAAAGATGCTTTCTGAATTAAACTAGAATGAATACAAAACAAACCAAACAAAGAAAAAACAACCAACCAACCAACCAAACAAACAAAAAAAAACCAAAACAAAAGCAACCCCCCCAAAAACAAACAAACAAACTCCAAAAAAACAAACAACCCCTGCACAAAAAACCAAACCCAGTATTCTCCATAAGCTGAATTATACTTGTTTACCACACACAAGTGTGTAACTATGGCTAGGGTGGTGGGCTTGCAGGCTGTAAAATATTTCATCTTTTGTTTATTCCTATGACCTATTGGAAATCACAGGCCTGATTTTTAGAAATACTGAGCCTGTCTCTTCCATTTACTTCACCCTGGGATGTGTGTTCTCTGTCAACTCTTCTGGAAATCAAACCCCAGTAACTTTACATGATATTAATGGCCAGATTCTCAGCCTTCAAAGGAAGTACACTCATTTATATTGGCTGACGCTATGTCTCTCATGCTGTGTTTCTGGATTCTACAACCTCTCTGCTTACACTAAAACAGAAGTAAGATAAATAAAAAAACAGAAATAAAATAGGTAAATTAGATAAATTGGACAATAGATTAAAATAGACAAATTAGACTATCACAGGACCGCTCCCTCCCAAAGATTCCTTTCCATCCTCTTGTGAAACTCGTGCTTCATTCTTCATGCTGCCTTCTTCATTTGCCTTTGGCAGGCTGCCACTGCCAACTCCTTCTTACTCTCTGGTTTCCAAATGCAGTCAGCCTGATTGGACACAAGCTGACTGCAGGACATTCAAAGCCTTTGCACTGAAATTCTCTGTTCCTTGATCTAGACACACAGATATGCAGACTGGCAGTGAACAGAATCAGTTAAATCAGCTATACTGTATCACATAATCTATTACTCAACTTCATGATACTGAAGTACCAGATTTTTGAAGGTCACTGTTCATGTAAAACTTCATAACATTCAGCCAATTTACCTGAGAAGAATGTTTCCCTGTCTGACAAGGTTTGAATCTATATAGCAATTTTTTGCTTTTGGAATTACACAGCTTATCAGTACTTAGTAGGTTTACCTTTTGGCCTATGAAAATTTGTCTCAGAGCAACATAGCATGATGTTGAAACAATTAAGATTGTTCATTGGATGTCTACAGAGGTTTTCCAGCATCCGATAATGAGGTGACAAGATTGAGTAACTGCAAAAGACTATTAAGAACATGCAATTTTGATGCAGTGTACTTCAATCTCAAACTGAGTTTGGGAAATTCCCCACAGTACCACAAGGGACACTATTCTGTACTCATGATCCTCTACAAAACTCCGTCCTTCATTTGTAAGACTTTTATAACTCAGAAAATATATGGCACTGAATTATGGAAATATGAAGTTTCAGGTGTGTAGGTAGGAATTCTTAATTCTAGTTCAGATTTATTATTCTTGCTTCTGGAAATGAGATGGATGCAGACAAAAACTCCTGTCAAAACTATGCAAGGAAAAGCTGTTTCTTATGCCATTAGAATATTAGTGTGCTTGTAAGATTTGTTTTCATTGGTCAGACATTCACTTATTCCTCTAGATTGGTTCTGCACAGGATAGCGGAGTATGTGTGGCAGTGACACATGGAGCTTCTCTGTACAAAAAAATGCTTTTAGACTGTGTATCTCTGTTACATTGAAAGAGAAAGAGAAGATGTAGTGGTTTATGTTTTGCTTCACTATACATCCCATGTCAGCAGACTAAATCTCACTTTCTCAAGTCTGTAGAACTTTTCCCCCTTAAACATAAAGAAAGAGAATACAGAATTAGAAAAATTCCATGTCCAACAAACCAAGTCTGAAGTCTCTATCTTTTCTCTGCTAGACCTATTTCTCTCTCTCTTCCAGGAAGAGTGAATGAGAGTCCTCAACTTTCAGACAGGTACCTGCCTCAACTTGCTGACAGACACACTTTGTATTGCCCAGCCTCTCTAGAAATGGCTGCTCGTTGTTACAGATTTTAGTTTCCAGTCACCACACTTCCCACTTGAGCTTCTAAAATTATCTTCAAATAGTATATAAGTAACGAGTAGCTAGACATCAGACTTCTTTTAATTTTTCACTATGCAGGTCCTATACCTGCTATCATCCACTACCAATATACCTACCTCACTTACTTAGCACCTAGCTTCTTCCTATGTCCAATTTATCTTTATTTTCTCATGTAAGATGATTTTGCTCCCCTACAGTGAGTGCTTATATTCAGTAGCATTTAAATTGGCTGAATTAACTCAGCTAATTTCTGTTTGGTATCACCTATGTAATTTACCTCACACAGTCATAAAATGACATTACTCTGTACTTTAACTACATAAACACAAACAAAAAAATCCACAAACATTAAAACATACTTTTGATTCACTTCCTTCTGTGTTCTATAAACAGAAACAGTTTTTATTCACATGATATATGAAATTATAAAGCAACTTGTAAATGAGTTTAACAATTTTGTTTCCATGCTAAAGACTTTAGACCCACATCCATCTCAAAAATTACTTAACCCTTTTTAGGTCTGCAAAGCTGGCAATTTTAACAACTTGAATCTACAGACTTGAGAAGATATCTATTCTCAGCATTGATATACATATAGCCATGTGAGTTTTACCAGTTGGTCTTCAGTGCTGTTTCAGTTGATGATTCATTTATTCTGTAGGTAGAAATAAGTATAGCTAATGAGATCACAGAAACATTCTGACAGCTTTGATGTGAATACAATCCCTATATTAAGAGCAGTGTGTGGAGGAGTAAAGGGTGGGATGTTCTCACTTGTAATTTGAAATAAGTTTGGTGGATCTCAGTATACTGAATAGCAGACTGATGTTCAGAAAAATCACCAGTCAAACTAAAATGGGCACCATTCTTTGCAATAGCAGCAAAAAATAATGATTAAATGGGCACAGTAAGATCAGAACACACTTGCAATGCATTTGCTGAAGAGAAACTGTCCTGGGAAATCTGATATCCATTCCATCTGTACAATGAAACCGTGGTCAAACCAACACCCTTAATGACAAATAATTTCAGTTTTTAAAATCTATGGAATAAATTTCCACATCGTTGAAATCTGTGCTGCTTTATTGACTTCAGGAAAGCTGTGCTAATTTCCAGAAGTTTTTCAAAGCTTTCCAGGATATTCCTCAAAAAAAATTTGTAATTACCTACCACTTTAATATTTTATTTCTTCCTGTATGGCTATGCCAGTTGTATGATGTTTTTCTCTCAGAGCAGGCAATAGGAAAGATTCCTCTGAGCAAATTGAGCTGGAAGTGGATACAAAATTTTGTTTGGATCACCTGCAGTAGGATTTATTTCCACCGACTTTTGCTATCTAAAAGTCAGATAGCTCATCTAAACTACATACATAAGCAGCCTTTACACTTATTTGGCAAGTAAAAGTACCTCTCCAGAGAGCCACTAAATTCATCAATGCCCCTATTTCTCTCCTGGCAACAGAGAGCACCCAGACAGCAAAGCAATCATGGTGTAGGTGCTGCTGAGCTATGCACAACCCTGTGGAAGGAACTGTAAAGCTAACACCACAGGGATGCTGAAGAACCCAGCTGTACCTGCAGGCTGAGCCCCATCACTTAACAGGGAACTGAGAACCCCTAAGAAGCTGTTGTCGTCCTCTATCTGTGAACTACTCTGCTAGTGTTAGTTTTCCGATGTATGCAGTACATGTCTTGCAGATCTCAGATGTATGAATATTTTTGCACTGGAAGTCACAGGATCAGAAAATTTGTGATTCCTTTTATACAATAAGTGAGTTTTTCAAAACATGCATTTTATGTTACCAGTATCTTACACTACAAAATAACTGAGCAGCATAATGGCTATATGGAAGCTCCTCCTTATATCTGAAGACAAAGGAAGTCAAAGGTAGAAAAAGGTATTACATAGTTTTACTCTCCATACTCATCAACAAACTCAGTAACAACATGAAAATTTTAATGTGATGCAAACCCCTCATAAATCCAGTACCATCAAAACAATTTTCCTCCTCAAAGCTGATCACCCTTCCATCTTTCTACAGAGCAGCACTGGAGAGAAGGGAGAAATTACTTTTTATTGTGTGCAGAATTCAGGAACTTCTAAAATCACAATTCATTTTTTTGTTGTCTGTACACAGCAACAATAGGTCTAAAATACTTTACATTTGCAGCATGAAGCTGGGAGGAAGAAATCTAAGTGCTCTTTGGAATGACAGAAGGATAAATAGCAAGGAAGACACCTTGGGCAAATGAAACAGACAGACTGATCAGCCCCAGACAAAGATGCTACTACCCTTGTCTTCTTCATCCTTGCATTTGGATCCACTTTGACAGCGTGACATCTGAAAGCCACTACCACAGTCCACACGATAACAAAACTTCTTCTCATGCTTTGTCTTTTCTTTCAGAAAACCCTGATTCCCTATTATTCTAAGTATAGGAACCTTTCACTGTCAATGAAATGCATAAAAATCCAGTGACACTTGACTAAATGTGCCCTAGACAGGAGATCTGACCTGCTGAAATTAAAAATAATAAATAATAAAAAAGAAAGGAATAAAAAGAAAAGTAAGAAAATAAAAAAAAAAAAAGGAAAGGAAAAGGCAAAGCCTGCTGTTTGAGGGAAAGGTAATAGTCTTACAACTTGCTTTGTAAAATCATCTAAGAAATATAGGTTGCTTATTAAGCTGTATATAGAGGTTCCATAAAGCCAATCCTGAATTTACATCTATAAAATGTTTATATATCTAACATAAAAGAGCATGCAAATGGAAAAGCTGAACAAAAGCATTCATTTCTTCCTCACGGCCATATCTGCTTGTTAATCTGAAAGGAGTTCTAATGTTAAAACCTGCACACAGTCCCCCAGTAATTACACTCAGTTTCACAGTTAGTCCTTATTTCCTTGCATCACTGGAGGCTAAAGGACAAAAGGTAGTCTAATTCAATGAGAAGGAACTTCCTCAAAGCACTAAAAAGCTAATTATTAAAGAGCATGATTTGAACTAAGTCCACACACTCTCTTTATACATCTCATATATGTGGCGTGAAGGACAGGTGACAAAGAGACCAAGGAGATGGATGCCATATGATCAAATGTGAGTGAATACAGGGCTACATTTGACAAAACCACAGTGAAATGACTTTCCTTCACTCTTCACTCTGCTACTTTGTTCTTTTATTGTTTTATTATATAAGGTATGCACTTTACTAGATCTATAGCCCTGTATAATTGCTGGAATAATCTCATGAGTGATTTTCCCAGTCATATTGGCAGTAATCCAAAAAAAGCACTACAGCAAACACTAAGGTTTTAGCTTCCCTATTTATTTTTACAAATATGTTTACAAAGCCAAAGTTCTTATGGCCGAAATCTTTAAGTCTACAAGCATTTGGAAATTTCCTTTCAATGCAAGTGCTAAAGAATCATAGACTTATCCAATGCTGTCAACTACTGCTAACACAGAATCCTAACTGTACTGAGTGAGAACTAACTCTTATTTGCCAAGAAATAGAAGGAACAAGATTAATAATAATACTAAAGCATAATGCAGCACTGTATTTTGATATTAGCATGAAATACAAAAGTACATTCTTAGGTTATCTCCAGTACTCTGATAACAGATTGTTTAGACATTAAAAGTATATTGGATTAAAATATTTCATCTGGAAACAGGATAGATTAGTAGATAATAAAATATTTCTATAGAGTTCCATATTTTTACAGACATATCGATTTCTCTGAATTTCAATCAGTAATTTGTTATTTTGTAATTCAATTTGTTGTTATCTACATGTCTACTAGAAAATCCTGCAATTTTCCTGTATAATGATTCCCGTAATGAAAAAATTCATTGTAAAGCCCAGTCTGAATGGATGGGTAAGTTATATTGGATAACTGAACTGTAGTTAAGGAATTAAAGTTAGTCAAAGTAAGTTACACTATATAGAGAGAGACCATTTTGAAATGGAAGTATTGAGAAGCTTACCTATCATGGAATCATAAATTCCCCTTAATGCAGTTTGCACACCTCATACAAAAATCAGAAGTACAAAAATTTCTATCAGCAACAATGAAAAATAATATTAATTCTGGTGACAGCCAGGTAATAAGTCATTCCAGTAGTGTAGGTGCAGATAAGAGCTACATCATGCTAACTTCTTACAAATACAAATGAACTGGACAGTTAATGCTGAGGAACAAGAACACAGCAGCACAGCAAACACAGCCAGAAGCTACCAATGTAGAGAACAGTTGATTTCAGTACACCAGCAGTTTGAACATAAAAGAAAATCATTCCACGTACCATGAAAAGAAAAGCTGTAAAGAGAGCTTTTAAAGAAGTTAGCTATGAAGACATCTGTGAGAAAGTCATTGAAAGCATAAAAGTTTGTCTGGGAGGAAAAAAAAATCCACCTGGGAGATAAAAAAAAAAAAGGTAAGAAGCAACTTCATGCCAACAAAAAAAGTTATATTTTCAAAAGTAGTCTATTATATTTTGCAAGGCAGGGGTAAACTTTTCCAAGCACAGACAAGCATATGATTGACAGAGAGACACAATACAGTAACTGAATTCCAAATAAAGGTTAGGATGGCAAATCAAATCATTTGCCAGAATTATTACTACAAATGTTCTTCAAACTCTTTTTTTCCCCAGAAATCTCTACATAACACAAACAAGAACAGGAACATTTTCATATTTGTCTATATAAACACATGGGCTACACATCCATTAATATTCATCTTTCCAAAGTAAATTACAATGGAGAAATAAGTTAGTAGGTCAATAAGTGTTAGAGTGGCAAAGACAGCAATTGAAAATCTGAATTCTCAATGTACAGAATAGTTAATAGTCATGCTAACTCTTGCTGTACTTTCTTCTGCCTACATGTCTTAACACTTGTCCAGTTGCACCAACAACATGATTTTATTTCCATTCACACCTTCTGAACACAGTCTTAAAAGTTAAGTGCATGCTAATTATAGTTAGAGATAACTTGTTCACAAAAATAACTTTTGTCATATGAATATCCATCATGCAGAACCTGGAGTAATAACCACTACCATTACAAAATAATAATAAAAATATAAATATATTTTCTTTATCCATAACACTATCCATATATAAAAATACAGGAACTGATCTCCTGAAATGCTTAGTGCCTTAGCTTCTATTGACTTTCAGTTTTCAGGAAATCAACAGTGCTGGATCAATGGCTCCAAAGTATTACCTCCTAAGACTAATATATCCTTCTAGAGAAGCAAACATTGGCTCAAGCTAGGAAAAAAATTGTTTCTCTACTTCACTCACAAGTCCTTACATTCCCTGATCCAAAGTGAATCCTTTCTTACAGTTAAGGAAATACATGAGTCTACTGAGGTTTTACTGACCCAATAGGCTCTAAAAAAATCCATGATGATTTCTTGGCATTTGCTATCAGTTGTGACCTTTATTTTCTAAGGATTATCATTACCTCCTTGCACTCTGCATTTCCCTACAGGATATCACCAGCCATATGTCAGCCTTGCTCAGTGGTTCTCATACACAGCTCAAACAATTCTACACTTATTTCTGCTGTTCACTGAAAATTATGCACATTTCTTTCTGTATTAATTCCTATTTTTTTAGATAAGTGTGGACTACTAATGTGCAGTTAAACACACAATGTTATATAAAATAGAGAAACTTGTTAGTATCAGTAATTTAAGAGTGCTTACTTTTCATTAAATCACACATTAAACCAGATATGTGAATCAAGACAGTAAAAGATAATACTTTTTTAAGACCTTGCAACTAATCATTTGATTATATACCATTTTGTGTGATGTTCCTGTGATAATGCACTTAATGACGAAACTTTGATCTTCATTCATCCCCTCCACTTTGCTCATTAATTCATATTCATAGTCTATACTTCTCAGTCTATACTGTCTCAGAAGCTTCTGCAAAGCCCCATATTCATTATTTTTATTTCAATAAGCCTCACCCTGTGTCCCATGATGTAGGAAATATTCACTCCTGAATCTCTAAGTTTTGATATCCCATAATTTTTCAGTGTTAGAAATATGAAGCTTTGTGGGAAAAAAGAAAATAAATAAGAAATCACATACAAAAGAGAAAGAAATTATCCCTTTCAAGTGATTTATCAAGGATCTTGAATGGCGAAACATCTATATACAGATGGGTAAGAGAAACAATAGTAATAAAATTATTTTGCTACTTGATATGTTACATTCCAAGAGGATGGCTGGTATATCTATGTTGAATCACGCGGTTAACTTCTTTGGGGTTTTCTGGGGCTTTTGTTTGGTTGGTTGGTTGGTTTTTTGGTTTTGTTTTTGGGGGTGTTGGTTTTTTTTTTTTTTTTAAACTGTGGTGAGGGAGATGGAACTTAAAGAAATTATTGTTAAGAACTGTACAAGTTCTTAAGTTATATCAATATATTCAGCAGCTTTATCAGTACTGATAATTTTCCTAAGCAATGTTATTTGTCTCCTGGCAAATGCAAACTTGAGAGGACACTTCCATAATAACAGTGACATTTCCTTCCACAGGGAACTTAAAACTGTTGGAGGTTTCCAGTGGAATGTTTGATCAGCAACACAATGATGTAGTTCCATGTGGAAGCTACTTGTGGTGACAGCAGGAAGGCTGAAGAGAAACAGTCATTTGAGTTACAAAGTTATTTCCTTAGACAATATAAGCAATATAGTTCACAGCACAGTCCAGGCAATATAGTCCACACCTTGAATTAGAAGTAGAGCTGGCCATAAACTTCCTGTGCCTTAGGGAAGACACAATACTCACAGATTTATGCTAAATATTTTAGACATGGAAAACAAATGTGCTCGCATTTTTACTTATGAAAATGTCCTCTTTGTGCATACATTAAAAATATGATATAAAGAAAAAAAAGAACGATGAAAGTACTGATGCTTATGGTAGTCCTGTCACCCTAATTATTTTCTTACAAAGTAATTAATTTTAGTATTTATAATATATCTTTAAATCCAACATATTTTTCCACACTGAGAGGCATTTCTGTCATCTTTGAAATACAATTATTATAGTCCTGCTTTTAATTTAAAATTATAGGAAGTGAAATGTGCCAGTAAAAGCAGTAAGCTAGCCCCCAAGTAGGAAGCAGATCCATCTTTCTGCAGATGAACAGTAAGGAGCTGTCATCAGCTACTGGCTGCAAGAGTTTATATTATCTTCCTAAATACTTTTACCTGTTGATGGCAGGTCAGTTCCTTTAGGACTAACTGAGCACTTTCAGACAGCTCTTCATTCTGAAATAACAACTTCTCCCCTTGAATGTAACATAAAGTCACATAAAAACTCCTTAATCCAAAAGGGTTACAAATATTTAAAAATGTATTTTCTCTAGCTTTTTGTTTTTGACATTTGGACTTCTTTTTTGCCCTGCCCAATTAGTCTCACAGTAATTAGTCTCTTCCTCCTTCTGAGTGTGAGAAGTTACAGAGAACCAGTAACCACTAATATTGAACTTCTTAACTTTTCTCACCTAAGAATAAAAGCTGTTCCTAAAACAGCTGTTGCTTTGAAATTTCATTGGTCAGTTAGAAAACCTTAAGCAGGAAGGACAGTTTTCCAAGAGGCTCAGGATATATGGATTTATGACTGCAAGGCTACTGTTTTCATAGATTTTTCAAGCATCTTTCAGCATAGAACATCATCAATCTTTTCCTTCTGGAACACATTAAAGTCTAAATATTGACAATATTTTTCATTATTTTATAGCAGTGGATTTTGAGGACCATGGAATCTGGATTACAAAGTCACAAAGATACAAAGTATTGAACCATTATTTTCAATTGTTTTGTACTTAAAGGCTGCAGAACCTGCAAGCAGACTATCTGCTTTTCTCATAGTGCATCCTAGTCCTTGGGAAAAGCTCCAAGGAAATTTTGCTGATGCAGATGACAAATTGTGAGAGGACAAAGGTTCAGCAGGTCCAATTTATTACCCAAGGTGAGTTTAAAATTTTGAAAATAAATACTATTGATATATAACACCTGTTGGTGGTTTATAATAGCCATTATTTGGAATGTTTGCCTTCTATTCCCTCAAAAAAGGCTGGTCAAAAGACTTTGAGATGCAATGCAGAATTTGACACATAACAGCAAAATAACTAAAACACATCTATTTATCTCCTTTAGTGATGGAAGGTATAGCTTAGTGTAAGGGTTTTCTGAGACATATTTGAAAAGATTTGATCCATTGTAAACAAATTTTAGATAGGTCAAGTCTTTCAGAAGGGGGATGCATTTTACATAAGTTCCCTCCTGTTCAAAAGATATGACAATTTTCAAGTTTTCAACCTTACATTTGCTCAAGTTACACCAGATGAAGAAGATAAAGTAAGTTTTTGGTGTTAAGGCTTTTATGAAGGGATTGTGGCTAAAGTACATGTAAAGCACCTGAAAGATTTTGCTTTGAAGCCTGCCAGAAACTCCAATTTCTTTGTCTATTACAACAAAATGTGTTTAAACATTATGATATTATTTAAAATTAAACCACCTATGAAAACAATGGCAAAGTTATAACAAGTGTATTTAGTGCACAGTACTTTAAATGCTATAGGTTTGTACAATTCATGTCCAACATTAGATGATAAGGTTTTGTTGATTCTGAAAAACCTGCAAACCTACCAGTGAGCTGAAGAGGAAAAGAAAAGGTTAACTGCTGTAGTACAGCCCTGCATCATCATGACAAGCTGTGGTGGGTTGACACTCACTTGATGCCAGATGCTCCTAAAGCCTTTCTATCACTCTTGTCCAAAGCTGGACAGGTGAATCTCTGGTCTGCTGTGGCCTGCAGGGGCACAGCCAGTCTCACCATGGGCTGCACCATGGGCTGCAGGGAAATCTCTGTTCTGGTACCTGGACACCTCCTCCCTTGTGGTCCACAGAGTTGTTTACTTCATGTATTCTCAATTCCCTCTTCTCACTGCTGCTGCTGTTGTGCAGGTGGTGTTTTTTTTTTTCCTTTCAAAAATGTTATCACAGAGGCACTGCCACCATGGCTGAGGGGTCAATGGTGAGTCTATCTTGGAGCCAAGTGGTGCTGGCTGCATCAGACACAGAGGAAACTTCTGGTAGCTTCTTACAGAAGCCACCCCTGTAGCCCTCCCACTACCAAAACCTTGCCATGCAAACCAAATATACAAGCCTGTGAATTTCTCATTTTATTCAGAAGATAATAGTATTAGTAGTTAGATGATATAACCACCATATATGGCATTTATGCTTCCTCAAGCATTACAAAAACCATACATTTCAAGTAGACGTTTATGGAATGTTAATGTCACTTCATACAAAACAGTTCTCTTCTGCAATAAAAAAAGGAATCTCAAAATGTATTTAAAAATTATTTCTGTAAGTAAAAAACTGACAGTGGTACTACCTGTACCCAGACATTCGATCTGAGGAATATTATATATTATCAAAAAAACTTTCTGATATGACCACTCAGCCAATATTATGCAAGAAAACCGTAAAAAAACTCAAGCTCTTAGACATATATAAATAAAGGTGCAGAATCCCACCCTGCAGGTGATACACAGATTGGAGATAGGAATTCTCAAAAATATGTGACAGTAATAGAATAAATACCTATAGTACAAAGTTAGTTTTAACTCTTTTTTTTCTACAAGAGAAAAAAAGACTAAATATCAATTCAGACAGGTCTACATCCATCATACTTTCATATTTATGAGACTTAGAAAATTTATAATTTCTATCTTTCTTCAGTTTGCCTCTCAATTAATACCACCTAATGAAATTTATTCAAATTTAGCTCATCACTATCACCACAAGTTCTCCAAATGTATTGCATCAACACACAAAATACCTCTTAGCAGTTTTCAAAACGTGGCATTCATCATTGTCCATTAATTTCTGATAGTGCTATCACAGAATATAGTAACAGTCTAGTAAAAGGCATACTAAAAACTGTTCTTCAGTAAAATGATTTTCTATATATTTGAAAATACAAAAAAGAAAACAAATCATCCTTCAGAAGAAAATAATATTCCTCCTTGATTATAAAGATCGGGATTTTTTTGCGGGGAGGGATGGGGCAGGGAGAAAAGATAATTGGAAAAAAAAAAGTCTTGATATTCTTATAATATCATTATTTCTAATTTTGTCAGGTGATTTTTTTTTTATCTTGAAAGCTTTTTCTAAGACCAGGATAGTTATAGAGCTCACAATTCAAAATAATTCTTACTTAATTGCATACTTGCCTGTAGGAAAAAGTCTCAGAAAATGTTAATACAAGAAAAAAAAAGTAATCAAAACTGCTCCTCCACCACCAAAAGGTTTCAAAAATGCACTTAATTATATGAAAAGTGAAAAAGTAAAATTCCCATTCCAGTGATGGTAGCCATTAGAATTCTTTTTTCACCATCATGACTGTACAAGAATATGCAACAAAGTGAAAAATCAGACTGAGAGATCTTCTATACCCTAAATTTCTCTCATGATTCAGCATTTCTCTGTACAAATACAAAATACAAGACTGCTCACATCAATACACGATGATGTTCTAATAAAAGGGTCTATGACTGCTGCACCCCACAAGCATTTTCTTACTATTAATGAATACTTAACTTTGCTTTATGCATTAAGCACAAACAAACATGACTACAAGACTGACAGAGATGAGTCACAAGAAATTCATTCCCTATAATTCTATGTCAGTGGAGAGCCCATAGTCACCAACTTAAAAGTCAGTTTGAGATCTGTCCTAAATATTGTTCACCAATCACTTCTTCAAACACTTTTTTCTTATATAACCATATGTGAATATAAAGTTATACATGAACAGCCAAGAATAAAGTTTGGAAAGACAGTAACAGCAGACCTTAGTAGACACACAATATTAATGCACGAAAGAATGGAAGGGAAGTAATATTCAGTTTACCTGTCTTCAGTAATTCATGGCAAAGTTAATTGTCCTCCATGCCACAGTGTAGTGTATTTATTTTCTCAAATGGTACGTTGTATCTTAGGATATGTCCATATTAACAATCTCCATTGAACATTCCTTTTTCCTGGCAACCTGTGTGCGTTGAGGGGAGAAAAGATAATATTTCATGGTGTGGTGTGTCCCATACTGACAGAGCACGAGATTATCATATACTTTAGAATGAACATGCTTAGAAATCTCACTATTAATTATGAAAAAACCTCTAAAGTACAAGCAGTTACAATTTCTTAGGCAGATCACCTAAAACCTACAAACTATAAACACAGAAAAGGAAAGAATCCATCTGGTTTTGATTAGAGACTGTATTCTGTTCTGCTTATCTTCATCAACAATAATTTTAACAATAATGAGGAACTTGTTCTTGAGACACCACAGAATGGGTAGTCTATGCTACAGCCATTATTGCATTTATCAGACAAAGTATTTACCAATTCATACCCGAAGTCAATGACAAAGAAAAATCATTATCCTTTCCTGAACTTCGTACATTGAAATGCAGCTGGTTATTGTGGTGTTGGGTTTTTTCCCAATATTTACAGTACTTTATAGTATTTGGCAGAAACTGTATATTCGACAATGCCAGAAGTACAATGCTAGGGAGCACCTGAGAACTTGGGTATTCTTTGTTTACAAACTGTATCTGACACAGCAGAGCTATTTCCTGACATGAATTAAATGCCAGGTACCACCATGACATAAATAAATCTTCCCTACTAACTGCAGATTCGAACATCATGGGGGGGGTTTATCCCTTATGACAAGCTTTTCATCAGTCAGCTTTCATTGAATTTTATATACGTGTTACAGACATTCATATTTTATTCATCTGGAACTACATCGTGTTAGTCCACTGAAGAACACCAAAATTCTAAGGCAGGTGTGCACCATGTTAATTTTGCACATGATGTAGCTGTTCAAATACCTGGAAATGTAATTTCTCTTTTGAATTAAAAAACATCTGGTAGTAAATATGGTGATCCCTAATTAATCAACAGATCACAGATGTATGGCATCTGATAAGTTCATGCCAAACACCAAATACTTCCACAGAAAATATGAAGTCGCTTGATTCCAGAAGGTTCATTTCTTCTATGTTCAAAGGCAATGTGTGATGGAAAACTCAGGGACAAAAAAGTGATAACATTACATTATAACTAATTCTGAGCTGAAGTTGAGATATTGTAACATTTGCAGTTTCTCTTGTGCATCATATCTCATCAGTTACATATATAATCCTTCTGAATTACTAAAAAATATGTATCTAGTTAATAGGTAGTATGGAAATAAAAGGAATGTTTTGATCACTTCCATCTTGTTTTCTGCAAACAGTGATTTTTCTGTCCCAAAGATACATTATAGCTTGCTTTCATTAGCTTATTGTGACCCAGTAGATTTATTAATTAACTGTAATTAAATTACTCTATTGTCAGCTTGTCTCTGCTGACTGCTTTCTGTGTATAGAAGTAAGATTAGCTTACATATCTAGAAAGGCAATAAACCACTATTTAAAACTTAACTGGAGGGGTCTAATAGTTTTCTATCATCAGAATTTCCATTTGGACAGAGCTGTTAAAAACACATGCTTCCTCAAATTTATGGAATATAAAAATAGAAACAGAAACATATTGAATCTTATAGAAAAATATATTAATACAATATGCAGGAAATAGAATATAAAAGTAAAAAAGTGTTATTCTTTAAAATGGGAAAAAAACATTTTATGCATACACCTACACCACTGATATATTATTCATCTTCCATAACAAATGAGAATAATCAGGGAACAAAAATAGGCACATGAGAGAAAAATGCATCAGACATATTCACAGTAACACATTATGCCACAGTTTAATTTACTATTATATAAGGGAAAGCTAAAAAGACTACAGCTGTTCTGAAACTTAATCACCAGGATCATTTGAAAACTTCTCTGTAGAAGAACTCTGTAGAACTTCTGTGCTCCATGAAGACCAGAATTTGGCCTAATTGTACCATTAAAACTACAAGAACCACTCTGTCGAAGGAAAACAGGAGTTACATTTCATCTTACGAATTACTATTAGAAATTACAAATTACCAAATGTTAAATGAACATCAAATATTTTGCCTGTCATTAGTAGTTTATCCTTCACAAGGATAACATGAACTACCTCTGGCAGCAGTAGATGAATGGATCAGCTGGCATTCCAGTCTGCAAACTAGACCACATACTTTTCTTCTTTGTGTGAGGACAGTGAAAATGATTTGGTAATTACAGAAATAACTGCCACTTTGTATTAACATGTTAAGGTGTTAGGGTGTTGAAGTGTTTCTTCACTGAAAAACTTTCTTAATTTGTCCTGTCTTTTTTAATATATCAGAGAATCAATTAGCAGCTAATAATAATCCAAATGTAGTTATTATTTAAGGTACCTTAACAACAACACAGAGTTCATACTCACATACACATTGTGTATGCTTGTAACTGTCACCATTCAGTTCCTCTTCTGCTTTCAAACACAATTCAGGGAAATGGATACTGGAACAGGTACTGATGACACAGGGCCTCTGACTACTGATGTGCAGTTTCTAATTCAGCCATATGTTTTAAGTGGGTCACCAAGGGTGGTAATGGACATTACGCTTAGAAAAGCATTGAGCATAAGGATTTTATCTTTTGGCCTATGTTTTCCACCTGTAAAATGGCAATAGTAATTCATCATATACTTTATCTTTTTATGTGTAAACACTAGGCAGAACTATTTACAAAATGCATATAGCAGTGATAACAACCTGATGTGGATGTTCTCATAATAAAAGTAATAACAACAGTAATCAGTAATCTTTTTTACAGTAATCTTTTTACAGTCAAATAAGTATTACACTATAATTGCAATTGAGAAACCATGTGGAGTATAAATACTATTACACATATGATTAATTACTAAGCAATATTAATTCTGTATGTGGAAATCACTGACAGAAGGGACCTGTGAAGGCCACCTACTCCAAGGTTTCAAAGACATCTATAATGTTTTGAGGATGTGCTAAAGTTCATGTTAGTGGTTTTTTTTCCTCATATTGACCCTAACATCTCAGAATCTTAATTCCTCATCATGTTCCTACAATACAATGGCCACTGAAGAAGATCTTTCATCTACTAGCAGCACAATGATTTCTTGTTTAAACAGCTACCACATTCTATTGTATTCATTTTTTGACCCTTTAATTTCAAATTCAGGTTGGATTCTACTTTCTGCTACCTTGCCACTACATTCCATTTTCTCCTTTAAAAGTACTGTTTCTCAGTCTGATGTGATTTCTCTGTTTCCAGAGCAAAAACTATATTTGGGAAAGTTCTCTCACCTGTTGCCATGTTGTATTTAAATAAGACCTTATTTTTACAGGCCTTCTCACCCCTCACAGAAATATCAAGATCAAATTCTTTCACATTATAAATGTGAAAAATAGAAAAAATCTATAGTATTATCATTCTCTGATGAGTGGTGACTGAGACTGAATTACTTGGATCTGCTTTGCCCATGCATAATGCTATGGAAAAAAAAAAAGTATTCTGCAGGTTCATATAGTTATCCTAAACTTCCTAAATTATGCAAATTTTCAGCACATCATTCAGGGCAATTTTCTTGTTTTCTGATGACTCCACTGCATAGGGCATAGGCCTCACTTAAGACACTTTTTACAAAGATGTTTTCTTATTCT
Source organism: Scytalopus superciliaris (assembly GCA_013400415.1). Taxonomy (NCBI): domain Eukaryota; kingdom Metazoa; phylum Chordata; class Aves; order Passeriformes; family Rhinocryptidae; genus Scytalopus; species Scytalopus superciliaris. The sequence goes on from VXBX01001048.1 coordinate 120,025, forward strand.
GTTGTTTCTTTAAAATAACAAATTTCTTTTGAGAGGGTGTTTCTGCATTTTCAATGATAATTTAATTTCTCTCCTCTATGAAATCTTCACTACTTCTCCATTCCTAACAAAATAAAAAGTACTGTCAACACAATGGTAATTAACTTTCACTGCCATGGACCACCCTTTTGCAACTCACTCTCTAGTGTCTGGCTTTTCATGGAGTCTGTAACACCCATGCAGAATGAACACGTAAGTGCCTGCTCCAAGTAAATCAGAATAGGAATGTTTCATATCTGTCTCACACAGGTGTAAAAGCAGAATGAAAATAGCTATATTTAATTATGGGATACACAGGATGCATTTGTTTCCAAAAGACAACAGCAGCAGGAGAGCCTCCCCCTCATCCTTGCAAGGGAAGTGGCATGGTCCAAAAAAAAAAAAAAAAGAGGGAAGGAGCATCACCAGCTGATTCAGTGCGTCTTCTCTCGGGCACAAAAGGTTTCCTGAGAGGAAACACTTCTCACTTCATGTTCGAATCTGTCCCTTCAGCTCCCAAATGTAACAGAAGCAGCTTGAGATGTGATAGCTTTCAGATAGACCAGGAAACAGGACAATGCAGTAGAAATTTTTATTGGTTGTAAAGCTTTTATGTTTTATGTATACAGTTTGCAAGAAATTTCAATGTAAAGACTACTCATATTTTAAGGCCTTGTGTAAATGTTCCTAACTTTAACACTGCATTATATTGATCTAAGTAATTTTTAGCTGGCTTAAACTAAATCAAGATATAACACATTCTGGAACATAAATGTCTACACTGTGGCTTACACTAAAAGAACTGAAGCTATGAATCATTACAGGGTTTCAGTACAGATTTATATCTGGCCTTAAGTTATCTTCATATACTCTGTGACAGATGCTATTCACTTAAGAAGGGTAATATGGAATTCCCTTACCATAGACAGGGAAAGCAACTTCTGGACACATAATTGTCATTTATATGTGCAGATAATGAAACTATTTTTCACACCATTATCAGAAATTTCTAATCATTTAAATTATCAAGACAGGAAAATATTTAGCTTTTATCAGAGAAGTAAAGGTTGTTAAACCAAAATGATTTTATATTTATGCTGCTTTAAAAAAAGAAATAGCTTCATATTTATTCATTAGAAATTGAACAATTTAAGTCACAGAATTTATTTGTATACACTAAGAATTCACAGATATCTAAAACCCTTAGTCAATACTTAATTCATATAAAAAAAAGAACTATTCTTATTAATATATGGATATTTAAATACATAATATCCTACAATACCCTCAGATTATTACCCTGAGTTTATGGAATTGCTATTATAGTTTACAAATTACTTGGAAGCAGAATTTGAAGCCTCCTAGTAGGATGATACTGTAAAAAGTATCATATTATCCTTCCCTTAATGTTTGCTCAGAATTAAAGACAAGCTGATACACATTCTGCAATTTATGAATATAAGACAGGTTCCTATCCCTGAGAAAATCAAAAGAAATCACACCATCATTATTGCTTAAATATGACTGAAATGAAAAATGAAACAAACAAGCAAAAACACCTGAAAACTTGTAACCTAAACTTTTACAGCAATATCTATTTCTTATTGTCCTTTGGAGGTCTACAGATTTAATTCCTGATATTTCCTAGTAAAATCAATCCATCTGTACTAGAAATAGTATACATCAAGTAAAAAACAGTCTATACCTGGTTTTGTCAAAAACTTTTGATCCAAACAGAGATCTCTAACTGGATAAAGCCAATATATCTATCTTTTATATGGGAATTTCACAAGCAGCATTATACAGAAAGTTGTCATGTGGTTCTGTTTATGTTCAGTATGGCTTGATTTATTTCATTATATGCATTTCAGAGTGCCATATCCAGGCACTTTTTTCAAATACTGTCTTAGGTCATTTCACCATCCAGAGATTAATTTCAATTAGAAGACATTTTTCAAATCATAAAATAACAGCAAAGCCTTTTGGTGAAAGACATGAAGGGGTGTTTTTTGTTTGTTTTGGGGTTTTTTTAATTACTATTTATTTATTTCTGCAATAAGGCATCCCTGTAGTCTACATATTAGAGTAAACACAAGACAAGAGCTTGGCTTTTTTCCTGAGAAGCTACTGATTTACTTTTTTCCCCATCTCTTCCCAGATCCATCTGTGAACAGAATCTCCTCCACTAAATGTGTGAAAACACATATATGACTTCCTATAAAAAAATTAAATAAAATAGTTACCAGACCAATAAAAATAAAGCAAAAATTAGCACACAAACCATAACTACTACAATAGTTTAATATAGGAGAGATGTAAGTTTCCATCACTCCTTTGTCCTTGATTTTCTCCATGCTGAATTATTATTTCAGCAATTTGTCACCTATTAATCACAAGTTATGACCTATTATTATGATACAGATGAACAGAGTTGTGCTGGTTTTGGCTGGGATAGTTTTCACATTAAGGGGCTGTGCTTGCATTCTTGCTAGAAAGTGTTGATAGCTGCTGAGCAGCACTTAACAAAAAGTCAAGGGCTTTTCTGTTCCTCACCCCACCCCACCAGCAAAGCGGTTGGGTGTACATAAAAAGCTGTGAGGGGACACAGACAGAGTAGCTGACCTCAAGTGACTGAAGGGACATTCCATACCACATGGCATCATGCTCAGTATATAATGCTGGGGCTGGAAGAAGGAAGAGGTGGGAAGAAACATGATCAGAGTGATAGCATTTGTCTTCCCAAATAACCTTTATGCATGATAGAACCCATGATAGGAAGTGAATGAATTCCTTGTTTTTGTTTACTTGCATGCACGGCTTCTGCTTTATCTATTAAACTGTCTTTCTTTATCTCAACCCACATGTTTTCTCACTGTTTCAGTTCTCTTTCCCATGTCACCACAAAGTGGTGGGTGAGTGAGTGAGCAGCTAGGGGGTGCTTGGTTGCTGGCTGGGGTTTAAACACAATATGAGTATGACCCTGAGATTAGCTCAGTTGGCTAGAACCTCGTGCCAGCAGTGCCAAGGTTGTGGATTTGATTCCTGTGGGGGCCATTCACTAAGGGTTGGACTTGCTGATCCTTGTGGGTCCCTTACAACTCAAAATATTCTGTGATTCTGTGAGGATTACACATAAGTGTCCTTGGAAAACTGAACCTGAGGAAAAGATCAGAGTACAGTGCATTGATCTCTGCAGCAATCAGCAGCAAATGAACACACATTTACCCATGAGTGGAATAACGGCTTTGTTGACAATCTGAAATTAAACCTCTGCAACTGAGTGGATAGAGAGATAAAAAGATAGAGAGCTATGACAAAAAAATCACCTCCCTATCACCTTTTTGCTGCTTTATATGATCACTCACCATTAGTCACATATATGTCCAGATGGCCACAGATCAAGAATGTTATGTCACTTCTGATCACAGCAGTTTCTTTGTCCTTCTGACCACAGATAGTATGAAAATACTCCATTCCTCAGAAAAATATTTCTACTTTGTAAAATGCTATAATATCTTATTATAATTATTAATATTAGTCACCCCTCTTCACATCTTAATTAAATTCAGAAGTCAGCAAATCCACAGTGGACTATGGTCCCAATATAGACTTGTAAATACTGTAAGGTCCCATGAGTATTATACAACTGCTGATATGCCAGTTGTACATGACTTTTCTAAATGCATACAGTGCATAAGAAGGAAAGCAAAAGAAGAATAAATCACAATAAATCACTATCTGAGATGTCTGTTAAGAATCAAAAGCGAGAAGGTATTACATATACATCCAGGGTCTAGATGGAATAAAAGAAGTAAAAAAGTAAACTTGAATTAACCTTAAAGTTAACCTTGATAGAACATTAGAAGTTTTATGAACTGTGTTAGAACAGAACTCTGAAAGCAGCCAATTTTATTATTTTTTTATAACGGTCAATCAATAATGCAGTGGCATGACATTATATTACTGGAGTATTGAAAAAACATGTGTGGAGATGTGTTTACAACAGCGGAAAGCAAGACAGCCCTGCAGGGGGATAAAAATTTTAAATATACATTGTTTCTTTGCATAGAGTCCATTAATCAGGCATATAGGTGGCAGGGATATTCAACAGTGAAGTGACTGGGCTGTGCAGTCTTGATATCCATACAGGGAGTATTATCTTTTAATGCCAGGAAAGATTATTCTATCCTCCTAATTCAGACCTTTAAGGAATTTAAGTAGATTCAGCTGGAAAACTATAACTTTTTTATGACAATTAGTATGATTTCTGATTTGAACATAGCAAAAGATGAGGTCTATTGTAAAAAAATAACGAAAAGAAAAAAAAGGAAAGATCAAAGATTTTCCTATAATCTATTATCAGACATATATATACACATCTATATCTATATGTATATATATGATTATAGATGAATAAATATTAAAGTTACTAAAAGGAAGTGAGAGCAATGCTGCCACGAGCTGTAGCTCTGGGAATTTTCAGAGAAAAATTATAAAATAAAAGTAATCCAAGATGCAGATATATGAAAAATGTAATACAATGCAATGTAGTTTGACTGAAGGTACATTATTTATCCCTAACCTGACAGATATTTTTAATAAGAAAACAGCTGTGGTTTTTTTCCATGCATATAAACTCGGATTATTTTATCTGTTTTCACTGAAGTATCTGAAAAGGGAGAAAAGAAATACGATGACATTTAATTATACATCCAAGGACTTTCACTCACTGAGTAGAAAAGATTTACATTAAATATGCAATCTTATAAACTGTGTATGGAAGGATTAAGGTGAAAAGTTTGATGCTACTAGACAGTTACTGGATAACCAAGACAACATCCCCATAATGCATCAGGTAGTATTATTTCACTTTTAATGCAACTGTGCAAAACCTAATGTGTACTTCAGCAAATGACAATCCATGTGCAAGGAATATTAATTCAAGCTGTGGAAGATAACAGGATGATCATCAAAAGAACAGAATCCAATCTCATAGGATCAACTGGAAAATGCTTAGTTCATTTAGTCTAGAAAAATTAAGGTCAGGAGAAGATATGATTACAGTCTATAAATATATTGGCTAGTTAAAAGTAGAAAGACACAAGGAATTTTTTTTAAAGGACAGTGTCATAAAATCAAATGTGCATACCCTAATGCATTTCTTAATAAAAATAGAAGACTTCTGAATATTAAAATGGCACATTTTCCGTAATAGAATTACTCTCAAAGAAGGGGGGACAACTGTCCTTTCTAATCTACAGTCAACTGAACTCACGGAGTTTTGTTTCTTGAGACAAATTAAAGTGATTTTAAGATAGGAAATACATGATGTGGTAGTCTTGTAGAATAGGGAACCAGTGCCAATAAAGTGTATTACAATAACAAAATCATAGTCTTAATTGGTATTAAACAGTAAGAGAGATGCATTGAATACAGTTTATTCTCCTTTATTGCTCTCTAACACATTTCACTGGGGAAAAAAAGCACCAACCAATAGATACCAAACTTTCCACACACTACTGAGTACACTGATCAGTGCATTTTAAATTCCAGCATTGATGCTGACAATATCACTGAGTCAAATATTATGACTTCATATCTAAATGCTGAATAACTGCATGACTAAATACATCTGTGTTCATTAAAGCTAAATCAATGATAATCAAAATTCTTGGTTTTGCAGCAAACAAACTGCTACTAGAATTACGGAGAATTTTTGATCTTCACAAGTTCTTCTGTTTTCATACAGCAGTACGTGTTATCAGTTCTGTTGCAGGACTTGTTTTGAGAGATCAGATATGATGAGCAGAACTGAATCAGAGCCTGAGACGTGAATCTGTGTCTGAAATGACAATCACACACTTGTACTATATTTTCTGTAGTTTGATTTTGGGGTTTTTTTTAAGAAGATAATGAGCAGAATTTAACGTGTTATTATCTAAACTTGAATCATTGCTTTTACATACCCAGAAATATTGCAACAAAATGACACAAAGACCAAAAAGCATAACAAGTGCATCTCCAGTGTCACACTGAAACACTTTGGCTAGATCTAACCCATTATCTATTTATTACACATATCCTTATGTATCACAGAATGACTCACAGAGCTAAAATAATAATTTTAAAAATATCTGAATTTCATGTAGGATTGACAGCCCTGGAGACTTAAATGTTTCTCTCATCCACAGTGCAGAAACAATGTAAGTAGCTGTATTACTAGTTCTTTCTCATCACCACCCACTTGGAGAGACTATTGTTAAAGGTAAAAGATTTCTTAATTTTACATGATAATGCCTACAGCCTTGAGTCATCTGTTTCCTCTTTTGAAGGGCTGATAAGCACCTGCATTTCAAACTGACTTTCAAAGAAATTAAGGGCAACTTGAAACTCGAATCCATGGAAAGAGGAAAGACAAGTCCTTGTTGTACTGAAGTCAGGCACTTCAGATTCTAGGATCCTAAATTAGCAGTCATCTTGTAAAGAAAAAGAAGTCCTTTGTTTCTTAAATAAGACAACAAAAAGAAAGTCAATCAAGTAATTGCTATTAAATACATAATACTCCAAACTTGGAGGAAAACATATGACAATATTTTTAAAAACATATTGCAGTAAAAGAAACTGATTGCATATATTTTACAACCATGTGGAGGAAGACTTAAATACCAGAATATATATTTTATCAGTGTTAGTTCAACTAACGAATCACCTAGATTGATTTTTTAGCATGTGGGGAATTACTTTCTCACTGTTAACTGAGTAAGAGACTGTGGATCAAAATTTTTTCTGAGGATGTCAGTGAGATCAAAAGGAGTATAAGAAATAATAGCAGTAAAAGCAATTTCAAGTCCAACTTCAATCAGATAATGCAACAAAAAAATCACAAGATTTCTGTAATTTTAACAATCCAGACTGAAGCTGCCTCTCTTTTGCGAAGCACCATTTAGTTAGGCAAATGATCTGGCATCAATCTCTTAAAACTGTGGACATAAAAATATTTTGAAGAAAAATATCTTTTCTTTATCTCAAAACCAGGATGTGTATTACTAGTAGAAGTTACATAGAGAAAATGCTGCAATATCTAAGATTAAACTTTGATTAATATAAGTGTTTCAAAAGTGTAGACCTATATAGATGCAAAGGTTATTACCTTTACAAAGAGTATTACCTTTCTGTAAAGAGGTCTAATTAAGATTCTGACTGCCCCTGTGGTAAATATGAAGTTATTTAATTATAATCCAAATGATCTAAATAGAATAGCTTCTGTTTCAAAGACTCACTTGCGTAGTGCTGAGAAACTCAGTAAATTCAACTATCAGCAATGTACAGCTGTCATGCTTCCTTTCTGAACCACACTATTATAATAATGCTCTTAGATTATTTTCCTGTAGGGCATTATTAATATGACATATCATACAAAAGAAAAGCTTAGAATAATCTTAAAGATCTCTTTACCTTTTACCATGTTTTTAGACATTTATTCTCAAATAAAATAAACATTAATGGAAACATACTAATGTCTTAAATTGATTCAAAACAAAAGAACTTCTGACAAAAAGTAGAAACATGCAATAATTACCAAAACCCAAAACCAATCAACAGATATGAATGCCAGCAATCCAGTAGAATGTTCCTATAAAACAAAAATTCATCTATAATGATTTCCTGGCAAGAGTTCACAGTTTTATAATGACCAATGTACATAATCAGGATTCATTTAATGTTAAAGCACTTTAGCAACCTAAATTCATTGTACACTGTTTATATCAGACTTCAAGCTAGACTCAGATTCTTCATTGAAAAAAAAACCCTTTCAGTCTTCTTGTAATAATTATGTCCATATAAGCTCATGTTCATAGCCTACAGAAATATGGTTTCATGTGTAAAAGTTTGCGTTACACTGACAGACAAGCCTGTAAGATCTTGGTCACTTCTAATGGATGAAGAACACAAACAGCTTCTCTTTTCACAATGGTAGAGACTCTGAAGCAGAAGTGAAAGTTACATGACAATGGAATGTTACTTGTCAGACTTGAGGGGGGTGCTCTTTGCTCCGGAGCCCCTCCGGGTGCAGGCAGGCTCCAGAAGCCTCAGAAAAGACACAACGTAGCCAAGGCTTGGCGGTACATGCAAAGAGGGTTATTCAAGCCGTCCGGGGGGTTTNCGTAGGTGTCTCTGTTCCCTACAATTACTAACTCACCAAATACTGCCATATGTTTCTATTTAAAGTTACACTTTGACACGGAAAAACTTGAGTCAATATTAAGTTAAGGTCAAACACGACCAGACAACTCAATGTTTGGCATCTCCAAATCATATGTTGGAAGTGCATCATTCCTTTTAGATTCCAGATGCCAAGACACAGCTGACTGGCTGCTCTGTGATAGCACTCAAAAGAGTGTCAACAGGAATGCACAAATTTCCCATGAGCAGTTTTGCACTGTGGCTTGCCTTCTAATGTCTCCTCCCCAACTACATGAAACAGCCCATAGTGTCCTATGCATTAGAGCAAGAATTTGAGGGGCCTGAGAAAGGACTGATGGAATGAATATTTAATAGAATAGACCAGTATCTGGAATTAAATCTGGAATTTATTTTAATGCATTAATGGTATAGGAAGAGCTGAGACTCCAGCAGTGTCCTGCCTTCCTGAGTTCTGAAGGGTGTGCTGGGAAGGATATTACTGGTAAAACATTATTGCAAGGAAAGTAAGGACAAAGAGTGACTACTTGAAAACACCCATATCCGTACCTGGGACAGTTCCTGGTTTTCCATACCTTTTTTTTTTTTTTTTTTTTTTTTTGGGTTAGGGGGTGATGGGAAAGGGGCAGGGGTGTTTTTTAAACTGTTAGGAATGGAAGGGATGATCCTCCAGTGAAGAAATTATAAGAAATATGACTAATTATGAAACCTGCAGGGCAAATGAGACAGAAACATGTCAACATAGTTACTTCAATTAGAGATGCTGAATACTGCTTTTGGCTACAGGACAAAGTGAATATTCAGACCCAAGTCCACATTTCAGCTGAAAGAGCCAAAGGAGGGGGAATACAGGCACATACAGGAAAAAGTAAACTTCATCTGAAACATCTGCTCTTAATGTTTACTGTCATTGTTGTTGTGACATGACCTCAACAATAATCAAATAACCACAGATGTCTAGGGTCAAAGTGTATGAGGCAGTCTTCTATCATAACCTCAAAGTTTGATTCATAAATGACATGAAGAGGGGAAGAGCACCACCTACTGAATCACATACGCTACTAACAAGGAAATTTTATCATCATCCAGAAGGGTTTGGGGTTTTTGTACTAGCTATTAATACACAATTTATTCTGTTCCAAAACATACATGAAAGCTGATGTTGTTCAGGTCAAGCAGTTAAGTCCACAGCATTTTCTTTATAACCCTTTTGCTTCCTGTTTGTGTCCTAATTCTTCCTGCATTCAATTAACCGTTCTTGCATGGATGAAAATTCAGATACCATGGATATTGGCATAACTTCTATTGAGTTTTAAAAGTCCATATGATGACTTGAAACTTCTCAGAAATATGCATCTGAAGCATAAATCTAGGGGCTGGGCTTATCCAGCCATGAGTTTATAACAGAGGATTAAAGGTCAGACTTGCAAACAAAGTTCTCAATATACTGAAAGGAAAGACAAGTGAAACTGCCTACAGCATAGTCCACTTTCACAACTGTTCAGTTGAACAAGCCATAGAAATGAAGCAGACAACAAAGACATTTTTATGTTTTTGCACCTTTTTTTTGGCAGAAAGTAGAGCAATGTGACTGAAGTCCTTGCTTCTTCTCTATATGTCTTTCGATCAGTCCTCTGTGAAACTGGTGATCAAGCACATTATTAATGCAATGTTCATGAGGAGTACTCACTACTCTACCTTTAGGGATTCATGGACTCCTGGCAGCTGTTTGTTATGAGCTTAGGGAAAAATATTTCTGGATGGTTTCCAAAAGCAGAGCTAAAGCATTTTTTTAATTTTTTATTTTTCCATGCAAGCGCATTGGAGTCATCACATTAGAAGAAAGAGCATTACACTGTGACAAGCAGGTCATGGCTGGATGAGAGACTGAAGAGTTTTGCATTCTCCTAATAAACTCTGTTGTCAACCTCTCAATTCTCTGTGTTCTTCAGCCACTTCTTTCTGTTCCTGGTACTATTTCAAAGTTGAAAAAGAACCTTATGACAAGAAATTTTGAAGAAACATCCAATAAATGAGATATGTAGTGTTGAAAAAGAAAGACAAGGAAAAGTGATCCATTTGGCAACCTTATCGTTGCATCTGTTATAGTTCTCTGGAAATCAGAAGGCAAATATGCCAAGGAGAACTCTTAGGTTTCATCCTAGCCAACCCTACTGCAAACTTCTGTTTATATCAATCCATTTTTGCTATAACCTAGGTTTGTCTATGTTACTTTCCTCTGACTTCTCAGGAATCTAAAATGTTTGTAGAATCCTGCCTCTAAAAATCAGGTTAGCTCTTGGGTCAAAATAGTCATCTTTTTCCTTGGTCAAATGAGTAGCAAAACGTACACCTCACAAAAAAAAAAAAAANGTACATCATCTTTGAACAAGAAGCATTACATATTAAGTATATATCAAAATAAAATCACCATTATTAATTTAAAATGCAGTTAAGCAGAGTAATTGCTGAAAAGTCTCATGACTGAACATCTAGAGACTGAAGACAAAATTTTAGGCCTCCTTAATTCAAGAGTAACACTAGTATTGACTTAATGGAACCAAGATTGCTTCAGGTTTGAGCTGCACATCAGCCCCTAAAGTAGAAAAGAAAAATCTGTTTCTTTCTGGGTGAATTCAGTTTTCTGTCACTCTACACTAGTTCTGACACAGAGCAGGTGCATAATATTGGCTGGGACTTTTTAGAAATCCATTAGGTTACAAGAAAGAACTGTGACAAACTACATAGCCTATAGCCCTGCAAGACATGAAAGGTAAAAGTGCAGAAGTAAAATAAAGGAGAACAGGTCTATCAAGCAGCTCAAGGACTGAAGAGAAAAACACATGGATGTGATAAAAAGTTAAAAAATATAAAGGGAAAAACAGAGTTAGAACATGGTAATACAGGAACATCACAGATCACCCTTTTCCAAAGAGCAGCAGACCCTCCCTATTCCCTAGTGCCTCATCAAGGGTGATGAGCTATATTAGTGGTTAGGTGAATTTATCTCTAGTTCTAGTTAATTCCTTCATGTCTCAGTCAATAAATTACTGGTTTTTACTTTTAAACGAAGCACATCCTGCTTGCTGTCTCTTTGTGTACAGCAAAAGACATCAAGACTGATCCAGGGAGTGTGACACTATCTCCAACAGACCTTTTCCTGTTCTCTTGTCACAAATTATACCAGTCTCTTCATGGCCTGCCTCGTGGCAAACATTTTAATCCCTCACAACAACATAATTCCAATCTAAATTTTGACAGTAACTGCACTATATTTTATGAAAAAAATAGCATATTTTTTGCAGATTAATTTAAGTTTTTGCAGTATAAATATCTAAATTAACTATTAATTTTGCCATTTGAGCCCACATCAGCTCAATGGTGCAACACTAAATATACAAGAATAACAGTGTAAAAATCTAAGACATTTGCTTACTATTCCTTTGTTTATTTTCTTTTTGACTTGAATTAATAGAGAAACACTGTAGGAAAGGAGGAACAAAGATGGACGTTTGCTTTTACTGTAAAACATATAATTGCATAATAATTTTTAAAAGTGTGAGTCTCTATATTTTGCATGCTGTTCTTCACTTTCACTGAAACTAACAAAAGACATTATGAAAACTCAAATATGAATCCCCTATTTTGGGAAAAGCACATATTTACATGGTCAGTAATTCTCTTTTATTGTCAGAAGACAAAGGCTTCCAATTTTCTTCTGTATAATACCTTTTAAATTGTGAGAATGTCATCATGCTCTTTAAAGGGCAGAAAACAAAGGGCTGGAGAGAAGCACATAATTCCAGTGCTACATTGCTACATCCCAGCACTGAAATGGATTGCTGCCAACTGTAAACATGCTTAATTCATGCCTTGTTATAAGAGAAGATGAAGGCCAGTTGTCAGATACCTTATATGGTACCATACAACGTTGGCAGCATTTTATAGTGCTGTCATATTCAGAAAAGTGATAACAGAGAATATGACATTTAATACAATTGCTTCCTTCTTATTTTCAGAGAAATATCTCAACCACTTTTAAGAGTAATTTTCTGATTCGCTGAACTTTGCATGGCAAATATCACTACTGGAGAGTAAAGTGTGTTGTACCAAGCTTCCTCTCCTGATATCATCCACTCTATTGTCAGCTAAGTTATAAAAGCAGTTCTGCAGAATAGTGGGATGGGGATTCACAGAGAGCAGTGAATATTAGGAAACATAATCTGATAACTCCAACTGGTGAAACATTAGTGCTTCTACAGTACCAAGAACAGAAATAAGAGCCAGACAACGATTCCTGAATTTTAAACACTCATTTAAAACTTCAATCAACATATAAGAGAACATCTAACATATCACAGAGATTCTAGCTAACTATAATCTGTATTTTTTTCCCCCAATCTCAAATTATAACCTAAATTAACAATGCATAAGAATCTTCACAGGAATTTCACCAATTCTGCAAATGACAGAAAGATAGTCAATTCATCTGTGTAGCTCTCGGTCAGCATTTAAAAACAGTACACGGAAAAAGCAAACTGTACTGGTTTTGGCTGGGGTAGAGTTAATTTTCTTCACAGTGGCTGGTATGGGGCTGTGTTTTGGATTTTTGCTGAAGACAGAGTTGGTAATATAGAGATGCTTCTTCTATTGCTGAGTGGCACTTGCACAGTGTCAAGGCGTTTTCTGCTTCTTACCCCACCTCATCACAGCGAGGAGGCTGGGGTTGCGTAAGAAGGTGGGAAGGGACACAGCCAGGACAGCTGACTCCAAGGGATATTCCATATCACATGGTGTCCAGCTCAGCATATAAAGCTAGGGAAAGAAGAAGGAAGGTGGGAGGTGGGGGTTGGAGCATTCAGAGTACTGATGTTCTACCCAGTAACTGTTCTGTGTGATGGGAGCCTGCTTTCCTGGAGATGTCTGAGCATCTGCCTGCTAGTGGGAAGCAGTGAATTAATTCCTTGTTTTTCTTCGCTTGTGCTGATGGCTTTTGCTTTACCTATCAAACTCCCTCTATCTCAACACACAAGTTTTTCACCTTTACTCTTCCAATTCTTTCCCCTATGCCACCAGGCAGGAGTGAGCAGCTGCATGGGGCTTAGTTCCCCCCTGGGGTTAAAGAATGACACAAACAAGCAAAAAACCCAAACCAATACCAGCAACAACAAACATCCAACCAAGAGAGCCTCAAAATAAAAAAGAAAGAAGCACTAATTAATTCCAATTGCCTGCTGTTAATTACCATTGACCACAACTACACTCTTCTAAATGAATTTGCTGTTTAAGGAATGCATGCTTTGCATGCAGGAGACTCCAGATTTTATTAATTATAACAAGAGAAAAATCAGCAGCATCCCTGATTATATGATGTAATGTCACAGACAGCACAAGTAAAACATATATTATAAAGTCTTTAGTACTTTCAGAGACCAAAACACCTCAGGATGATCTGAAAATTCCCTACAGCAATTTTTACTGAAATGAGTGATTTTTTTTTCAGCCTGTATAAATCATTTGTCATTTGTAATTTGAAAACTGCAAATCTACTTCCTTTCTCTCAGGATCTGACTATTTCCTCTAATTTTGCTCCAGGAACAATAATTATGATACTATACCTATATATAATGGGCATTCCAGACTGTAGTCTAATGGATAGCCTCTCTTTAACACGGACACCAAAATACTCCATCATTCAAAGAAAGATGTAGTGTCTTAGTTGCCTCACTTATGCAATACTGGAAAAAATGCTCAATAAGGAAAAATTCTGTAGGGATTTTTCTTTTCTGTTGAGTGACTTAGACGTACGTACTCTAGAAGAATGCCATTTAGCCATTAAAAAAAAAAAAAGCTTAATTTTGACATGAACTTATATTATCAAAATTTAATAAAATAATTTTAAGTTTTTGGCAGATCAGCACTTTTTAGGATCAGGATCAAATATCCTGCCAAGAAAGACTAGAAATTTATTCATGAATGTGAACTAATGTATTATTTGAAAAACCACATGACCATGTTTCTGTAAGCATAAGCAAACTGATGTTTTTTTGCAATAACACAGTCATTTAATTAATCCAAGATTCACTTTAATTTAATGCTTTTAACATGACATATGCAGTACTTTCTGTTTTTTAGATGAGAACTATACAGATAATAATGATTCAACTGCAATAAGCAAGACCATACCACATATGTTCAGAATTGTGCCATTTCTCTCTTTAACTTGCATTCCCAGAAATGTGGCAATGTTAGGTTACTCCCTTCATTCTGCAGTGTGGAGTTTCACTTCAATGCAAACTTGAATCTCACATCAAATAGCTCACCAAGCATATATGATTCATAATTTAGATTATAATTTTAATAATCACCAGATATCTGTATAAATTAATGTGCCAACAGCAGGATAAACCAGCAGTTAGCTACACTAAAAAATTTATTCATTATTTTGAAATAGGTTTCACCATCCTGTTTGTGACTCTTCCATTTATACCATCAGATGGTGATTCAGTAACAGTAACAGAAGTAAAGATCTTACAAGTTTTATTTTTTTTATTTGGACCTTTCTCTGTCCTTTCTCTGAAATATCTTTGCATATATTGTATCCTCTTTTCCATTTATGTTCTTGTTTCTTTCTGCCCTTCATATTTCCCTAATTTGTTTTTCAGATTGAATGCAGTATCTTTTCTAGCCTTCTTTAGCAGAGCTCAAATACAGTCCCACTTGAGCATGAGTTCAGTATCTGTCACAACCCGGGGAAGCTGACAGTCTAACTCTGCACAAAGGTTATTGTCTCTTATCAAAACTGCATCTCTTGATTCATAATATGTCAACAAAAAATATCCCTGGGAAGAAATAATAAAACACTGTGCATCCCAATAAGATTTAGCAGCAGTGAAGTGACTTTTCTTTAATGAACAATGTGCAACTTAAATATATAATTTGATTATTACTGAATCAAAGGGATTTTGTGCCTCTCTCAGTAGTCCTGTTTTAGCAAATACAACTCACCACAAAGTACTTTCAGAAACCTGCTAAGCTTAACAGGTTGTCTTTCATATTATTTGCTTTAAAAGCAGTCAAATAGCTTGCTAAAAAGGAATTTTTTTTTTTTTTAATTGAATACAGGTAGAGGGGAGAAAGAAAAAGGACAGAAATCCACATACACAATACATACAGCTCAGCAATGAATAGGATTCTTGTTGGTGTCATCCAATTAAAAATACTCACTTGGAAGCAAGCACTGATAAAAGGATGCACAGCGTCAACTGTGCCAAGCTATTCATACACTGCATTTGACATGATATTCACCAGTTTGATATACGACTGGCAGTAGGAAGGGAAAAGAAGGAAAGAGGGAAAGGAAGAACTAACTCTTTTTTATGAATGTCAACTCTTTTAAAGAAAAGACATGCAATGATGATTAGGAAGGGATTTTAAAACTATACCAGAAAAGTCAATGAAGAAATGTGATTAAGACTATTTGCCATGCTAGAAGAAAAAGCAAACCCACAAATTCAATGTCTGACTTAAAAAATACTTTTTTTTTTCCCAGTTAATCTCAGCATTTCACAGTTCGAATAAAGTGCAAAGAAGGATTGAGACTTAAGAGACTGAACCCCAACTCCATTTCAATCCAAGGCAAAACTTTACTGAGAATAATATTTCTGTGAAGTCTGTATATTCTGAAAGACCTTAATCAAACTTTCTTCTACTTCAGAGCATTCACAGTCTGGTTTTTGACACATGGACTAAAAATTCTCTTCTAAAGTATGTCTTGAAAAATATAGCTACGGAACATTAAAATTTTTCAGTGTTTCTGTAAGTAGGAAGGAAGCATGTTGAAGATCAAAATCAAATCAAGTTGTTAAAAATCTTATTTTGTGAGTAGACACTTTAACTTCCAGATTAAATACTCTGCACGACATGAACATACCCTTTATCTCATTATGTACCTAAGTGCATGAAAACATTAGAGTTGCTGGGGATGAACCACTTCTGTTCAGTTGTTATGTCATTAAGTTAGACTGGTTGGGGCAACAGCTTCTTTGGTTGAGGTTAAAATGGTCGCAAAACATCTATTCTAAATAAAATTTGCAACACTAATACAATTAGAGACTCCTTTTATGTAGTGCTTCTTTTGTATCAATATGTAAAACCAATAAATGCAAAATAAGTAACTGAAGTACTAGGAAAAACATATGGTATAATATTTGTTTGTGACAGAAATGATGCTTAATTAATCTCATCTTACTATTACCAGTTTAACATGTCTGCAAAATGACATGTTTTGATGAAAAAGCATACTCTTAGAAGTGAAATAGTGTGATAATTATTAATCTAGATCAGAAAAAGTCACTTCAATCTGGAAATATTCACCTCATGATTCAATCTTCACAGTCCAAAGAGTTTTATAGATACCTAAACATACAAATACAATTACCTAAACACATCACTGTACTTAAGTACAGACCTAGATTTATTTTAAATCAAAAGAGGTTGAACAGTCGGCTTTGGTCAAACAGTCACAAAAGACCTCTATGGCTGACTATTTCTATACTCCACCCCAACAGCCTCCTTACTACCGCTTTCTGCCTCATGGGAGAAGTAACACAGATAACGTTCCTCCTCTGTCAATGCAAACTACTGCTTGAAACCATATAGTGTGTTTAACTCAAACCTACACAAACTGCATTCAACTGCTTTTGAGATTAACTGAATAATCTGTCCCATGGTCCAAGAGATGAGAGGACTGATAGTCATTAAAAATACAGTTCAAAGCAAGGACTCCTTAAACATCTCTCAATTTTTACAGCAATCATTTGACCATCATCCACTTGTCCTTATGATCTAGTAATAACTTTGGTTGACCATTATGCACACACACACACACACACACACACATATATATATACACATATATATATACAGAATACGATAGCCACATACAACAAAACAACTAAAAACTGTATTATATATTAAAATCAGATATATAATTTACACATTCACTTATTATTTACAGTATCTAAACAATGTATAATAAATTTTTTACATGAAAAAATTAAATGACACTATTAATAGTAGTTAATTAACTTAATTGATATTAATTGCTAATGTTTATTGATAATATTGATAGAAATTATATTTTATATTAATATTTACTTATATCAGTAAAATCAATTATCTGAAACAATACTAATACACAAATGTGACTCCTCACCTTTCTCAAAATGTCAAGCAACTCTGAAAATAATAGGAGGGCATTAGCAAAAAAATTACCTCTAAAGCATGTAGAGCAAACAGAAATAAAACAATGTGAAAAGAAGAAGATACAGCTTAATTAAATCTAATGATTTACATGTGATGGAGAGTTCCACAGAATGACAGAAGATGCTGAATTGGAAGGGACCCACAAGGATCATCAAGTCCAGTACAGAACCCTGCACAGGACCATCGCCAAGAGTCACACCATGTGATTGAGTGTATCACCCAAACTCTTGAACTCTGGCTGGTGCTGGGACCACTTCCCTGCTGAGCCTGTTCTAGTGCCCAATCATCCTCTGGGTGAAGAATCTTTGCTTAATATCCAACCTAAACCTCCCCTGACAGTTTCATGATATTTTCTCAGGTCCTGTCACTGGTCACCATAGAGAAGAGATCAGTGCCTGTCCTTCCTCCTCCCCTCACAAGGAAGCTGTAGACTACGATGAGGTCTCCCTCAGTCTCATCTTCTCCAGGCTGAACAGAGCAAGTCACCTCAACCTGCACATATGGACCCTCCAAGCCCTTCTACCATAATTCACCATGTTACTGGATCACCTATGATACATAAGAACACCAACTCATTGACACCACATCACCTATTGTTAATACTACTTTAGACTGCTATTTCCCTTCAAAACTCTTTCGGCATTATGCATTCTGTGTGATTATTAGTTGAGGCATGCAGCTTTGCAAGCAAACGTCATGCAACAAACCCTGCTAATATAAGTTTTCTACTTCAGATACAATAAAAAGTAATATATTAGACATTGTGTGCAGCAAAAAAGTTTCATTCTTCAGGGTCATGCATTGTACTTGTCCTAAGGTTTTATATGCAGTGATGCAGTTACCAAACAACTGCACAAGTGCACATTATGATTTTCATACTGGTAAAATTCAAAAAAATGCAATAATGCCACATGACACAACACTTCATTTTAGTCACACTTAAAAAAACAAAAAAAAGGCATTAATTATAATACATTTTAAGAAAAGGAAAAATATAACATCAGTCAAGCATAAAATCACTACAGTCAATAAGCAAAAATTATTTCAGCAGCCTTACAAAATATCTATTATCTCATGAATACACAATGCATACAGATATAAAATTCAGCATGGTTATATACCAATGTCACATATAGAGAAAATTATAATGCACAAGAGAGCTAGCTAGAAGTGAGTTATAAGTCTCTTGATAAATGAAGATTAATGTCACAGAGCTAAGCTAACGTATTATAATGATATAAAAATAACAATAGTTCCTACTGCTATGGTGTTTTCTATCTGTGGAGCTCAGTGCACTTTACAAGCACTAATTGAAACAACATTCCTGCAAGGTGGGTACATTTTATTGTCTGGGTTCTACAAATTGGAAAATGAAGGCACAAATAATTAAAAGATCTTGCCCCAGCTCAGAGAACAAGCCATCAGCTAAACCAGAAATACAACTTTCAACTTGAAGGTTTCCAGTTTTAATTCTCCTTTTTTAACCCTGTGTGCCTAACTAATAATTAATACTCCTAACAAAACACAGTACTTCTGTCATTGAAATCAACAGCAATGCTGCTTATTTCATTGGTGGAAGTTGAACTGTATCACTAAACAATTCCAAAACTATGCTAATATCTTAACACAAAAGATGGACAACCTCCAGACAGCTCTAGAAAATCTCCAAAGAGGGAGATTTCATGACTTCCTTTTCCAGTGCTCCAATCTATTCCAGTGCTCAGTGACCCTCATAGTGAAAAAAAGTGTTTCTGACATTCTACAGCCAGTTCCTGTGGTCCAGTTTGTGCCCATTGTCTCTGGACTTGTCACTGGGCTCTGCCGAAAAGAGCATGGCTCTGTCTTATTTACACCCCACTCCCCACCCCCCACCCCCTTCAGGGGTGTTATTTATTGTCTAATTTATAGACATTAATAAGTACCCTCTTGAGCCTTTGCTCCAGTCTAAACAATCCCAACTCTCTCAGCCTTGGATCATTTTAATTTATTTTTTTTCCTGGAGAAATGGATGTATGAATAATCTAAAACTCGAAACTGAAGCTAAGAATTTTGTCCATTAATTGCAAAGGCAGAGGATTAGATCCCAAATCCAAGAAGGAAGGAATTAGGTATAAAATATATTTTAGCAATAACTAAATGTCCAAATAATTCCACTTGTCTGAATGTAAGCTATTTAGACAACATCAAAATGACTCCTACAATTTCCACTAATCATCAGATTATCACTTCCTCCAATACTTTACATGATACCAAATCAGTTGTCTACCACATATTAAAAAGAAGATTTATTCTGTTTGGAGTATGGAATGGGTTATTATTATTCTATAATCACTTTGGAAAAATGGTCATAGAAATATTTATTTCAAAGGATTTTAATGTTTTACTAATACAAACTTGTTTCTATCTTTTCACAACCATATTTCCTCCACATGTGTTCGTTGCAAAAATGTTAGATGTTCTTGTTAAAAACATTAAAAAAAAAATCAGAATATTTTCAATAACGTTAAAAATGAAGCCTAGTGTAATTTTTGGTTGAGTCATCCTTTATTTATCCTGAGAAACAAAACTAATTATTCATACAACCCAGCTGCTGTCTTGAAGAACATTCATTAATATACCAGTAAACATAGAGTACTTCTCTTTTTTTTTTCCAGAAAAAATATTTTAAGAGTAATTAAGAGGAAAAACTACCAGAAATGTCTTACAGGAAATGATGATTGTAGTGTTAAGGAAATCCGGGAGACAGGCATCTCTGCCTACAGAATATTTTCCTATGGTATAATATTGCGCTATTTCATCTTGATTATTCCAGTCAGTTCTGATTATTTCAACACCTACATGTCAAGCATCAGCAGTTCAGAGTATAATGGGAATAGCACACAGCTAAAAGAAGGAGACAGGATGAAAAAAGCCCACCAACCTATTTCTTCACTGCAAGGAAAAGAGTATACTCCACTGGAAAACACAGAAGTGCCTGTAAACAGATACGCCCATTAAATCAGTTAGTCAGAAAGGTCCCTTTTGAAAGAGCAACATGGAAAACATCTTCTCAGGTTTTACTTAACTTTCTGTTCAAAGGGTGGATGTTTGAGCCTCAGGGATCAGCTGGTGACATGAAAATCTATCTTCCAAATCACTCGGGTGTTTTTCAGTAATGAGTTCCCACTTCCCTATCCCTGAAAGGCATGGCAAATAGAGTCATAGATCAAAGCAGCATGTAGCTGAGTGAGGACAGCTGTGGAAGCTAAAATGGCAAGGGCTGCTGTGTGGTAATGAAAAGGGCCATCACTAAGGATTTACTCTAGAATTCAAAACTGCCACTTTCAATTTGAAACAAGGGATCCATTAGCTTAGTGCACTTTTTATTGTTATTGATTTGCAATCCTTTACATTCTTTTAATTTCAAACTGTCATTGAATGCATAACTGTTTTTTACTTCACAGAATAAGCCTTGATGATTTTGCTTTCAAATAATTACTCTCAAACCACATTTTCTACCTGCATCAGCTTCTTAATGAGTTTCATTAATATAGGTTTCCATTTACCTTAATTATATTTTTGGCAGATTTGCTTTTAGCCATGTCTCACCTTACTACAGGAGCATTTTGTCACATCCTCTGGTTACATCAGAGTGGCCCTGAACAATTACTTCTTTTCCTAAAGTAGCGTGTGTGGGTAGGGGGCTAAAGTGCATATTCATACTTAATAAAAAAGCCTAAGCAATCTGTCATGTTCTCATCTAACGTAAGTTGCAAGGAAATCAATTACCCTTGGTAATGGAGGAATTATTCAAAACAATACAACCAAAAGTAGCAGAGGAATTCCAGAACTGCAAGCCTCAAATATCAAAATTATGCCAGTAATCTGAGCCAAATATAATACTTAATGATATTTACAAAGGGACCTACCATGCAATTGTAACACTGATATTCAATTGACACCTTTGCCTCTCCACTCAGTTCAGCAAAGTAACAAGTATTTTTGTCCCAATGCATAGAATCGTTAGTATCAATAATAATAGAATAATATTAATATAATCACAGAATCACAGAATGGATAAAGTTGGGAGGGACCACCATGGGTTTTCTGGTTCAACCTGACTGCTTAACAGGGTCATCCTAGAACACACAGCACAAGATTACATCTAGATAGATCTTGAATATCTCCAGTGAGGGAGACTCCACAATGTCTCTGGGCATCTGTTCCAGTGTCCAGCCACCTGCACAATAAGGAAGTTCTTCCTCATGTTCCTGTGGAACTCCCTGTGCATCAGTTTCTGCCTGTTGCCTCTTGTTCTCTTGCTTGGCAGCCCTGAGAGGGACCTGGCTCCATCCTCTTGACACCCTCCCTTCAGATACTTTTAGCCAATGATGAGGTTCCCTCCCAGTCTTCTCTTCTTGAGGCTGAACAAGGCCCAGTTCCTTTAGTCCATCCCCATAAGAGAGATGCTCTAGTCCCTTAATCATCTTTGTTGCACTCCACTGGACTTGCTGCAGAAGCTCCATGTCTCTCTTGTACTGAGGAGCCCACAAATGAATACAGAACTACAGCTCAGGCCACACCAGGGCTAAGTAGAGGGGCAGGATCACCTCTCTCAACCTGCTGGCAATGCTCTTCCTAATGCACCCCAGGATTCCATTGGCCTTCTTGGCCACAAGGGCACTGTTGACTCATGGACACCGGGTCCTCCCAGAGCTGCTTTCCAGCAGGTCAGCCCTCAGCCTGTACTGGTGGAGGAAGTTGCCCCTCCCCAGGTGCAGAACCACACACTTGCCTTTGTTGAATTTCAGAAGGTATCTCTCTGCCCATCTTTCCAACCTGTTGAGGTCCTTCTGAACTGCAGCACAGCCCTCTGGAGTATCAGCCACTCCTCCCAGCATTGTGTTGTCAGTGAACTGGCTAAGGAGACATCTGCCCCCTCATCTAACGAATAATTTAAACAAAACCGAGCTCAGTATTGAACCCTGGGGGACAACGCTAGTGACAGGCCTCCAACTAGATGCTGTGCCACAGATTATGACCCTGTAGGATCTGCCACTGAACCAGTTCTCAATCCACATTCCCATCCACAGTTCCTGAGTTTGCCTATGAGGATGTTGTGAGAGACATTGTCAAAAGCCTTGCTGAAGCTGAGGTAGACAACATCCACTACTTTCCCCTCATCCATCCTGGTAGTTTTCTCATCAGAGAAGGCAGTCAGGTTGGCCAACCATGATTTAGCTTTAGTGAGTCTATGCTGGCTACTCCTGATCACCTTCTTCTCATGCATGTGGTTAGAGAGGGCCTCCAGAATGAGGTACTCCATCACTTGGTCCAGGGATTGAAGTGAGGCTGGCTGGCCAGTGGTCTTCTGGGTCCTTCTTCTTGCCCTTTTTGAAGACTGGCATGACATTTGCTTTCTTTCAGCCCTCAGACACCCTTCCTGATTGCCATAACCTTTCAAAGCTGATCATGAGCAGCCTCACTATGGTGTCTGCAAGCTCTCGCAGCACTCATGGATGCATCCCGTCAGGGCCCATAGACTTGCTGATGTCAAATTTCCATAGGTGTTCTCTAACTAAATGCTTGTCTCATTTCCACTTACTCTGACAATCTCACTATATTCATTCTGAGTGGTCTGACCCTCTTTCCATCTCCTGTGTATTCCCTGGTCACATTTGAGGAATGACAGGAGTTTTCTATTCATCCATGCAGGTCTTGCCCCCTTTGCCCAATTTCTTGCTTATCAGGATACATTGTTCTTGAGTCTGAAGGAAGTGATTCTTGAATATCAACCAAGTCTCTTTATATTTTCTTCCCTGCACAACCTGTTCCCATGCAATTTGTCCAAGAAGGACCCTGAAGAGGGTAAAGTTATCTTTCCTGAAGTCCACCACTGTAATCTTACTTGGTGCCCTGCTTCCTCC
Organism: Scytalopus superciliaris; assembly: GCA_013400415.1. Taxonomy (NCBI): domain Eukaryota; kingdom Metazoa; phylum Chordata; class Aves; order Passeriformes; family Rhinocryptidae; genus Scytalopus; species Scytalopus superciliaris. Next base: position 143,418 of record VXBX01001048.1, read on the forward strand.
TCACCCTGTAATGAGGTCCACAATCTCATGGTCACTACAGCTAAGGCTGTTCCCAACATTCAGAATATTAAATTATGTTTATTTGACTTGTAAATATATTTTATAAGACAGTGATATATGCATCTGTTTCCTTTAAAGCTAAACTAACAGATCAAAACCCCAAAGCCGTTTGTGGTATCATAGCTCTTTCTCTGAGGCATCATCAGAATATGCCTGCAGCAACAGCTTTTAATTTGTCATTGCCTAACATTCACAGTTAAGCAGAACAGTTTGGTTTTGCTTTCTAAGTTCTCCTCTACTGTGTTTCCACAGCTGAAAGTACTTGGATAAAGAAATTTCTGTCAAAAAATGCAAAATACTTCATTTGCAGATAACTCAGTAGATCTGCAAATTCTGAAGTCCATGTGCTTCCAAGACACAAGTCTTATATTGATAACATGGATGCAACATGAAACTTAAAAATTACCTTAAAGCTGATGCTAACCACAAACAAAAGATCTAGTTTAGACAAAGTTTCTGGATTCTTGATCCTGAATGGTAATGTCTTAAAATTTCCCACCCCTGGGAGTCTCCAAGGTCAGGTTGGATGGGGCTCTGAGCCATATGATCCAGTGAAAGATGCCCCTGCACATTGCAAGAGGGTTGGACCAGATGATCTTTAAAGGTTCCTTCAAACCCAAACCATTCTAGGATTCTATGAGACTCATTGCAATACATCTCCGATTTAAATATTTCACTGTAGTCCTATCTTTCCCCTTACTTGGACACTTAACTGCAGTATGAACGTTCAGGTTTACTTTATAATCCAAAGAAGAGAGATACTTCAGCAGAACATCTCAAAAAGCCATTTTATAAAACTAATTCTCTCAAAGAAACATTTCATTAATTTTTTCCCCTTAAAAACATAATAACTACTCATCTAAAGACTATGTGATTTTGTAAAAAAAAAAAAAGTGTCATGTCTGTTTTTGTCAATGATATTTTTCTGTGATAATATAACTCATTATTCTATAGTATACTTATACTTATTTTCTAGTTGTAACCAGCTTTTAATGATTTTTAGGACTTGGGATGACTGCATTATTTCAATTTCTCAAGCAGTCATAAAAATTTATTCTGTATAAACTCTAGCCAACTTTAGATCTTCAGACCTTACCAAAGTATTCTCTCATTATGTTTACTTTCTTCATGCTCTCGCTCACTTCATTGTAATCTGTATTTTCACATGAAGAACTATATTTGGGTATAAATATTTTAATGACAGCAGATGAAATACAATCAGCCATGCACGTTTTCTTTGCATTTGTTCTCTAGTAAACTAGAATAATTGAGGTAGACAATCTTTCTTGCAAATATTCCAATTAGGAGTTAAATGAGGACTGCTGAATTTTGCAGAGAGTTTTCTCATATGATTCATTTGATAAATTATTTTTTCTGTCTTTCATTTTCAGTACTTTCTTTAAACTTAGTTAAACCACAAACAAAAGGAATCTTAAATTAAAAACAATCATTAGAAATGCACATTTTATAAACAACTGAGCCAATGAGGTGAAATACATTATACAAAGAATTATTTTACAAAAATATGCATATTACTCTCTAATTTACTAAAAGGCATACAAAAAAAAAAAAATCCAGTCCCAAAGCATTTCTTCGTTTTTTTCACAGCTGGAAATTGAGTTAACTTATGTCAAAAATTACCAAGGTACAATAACGCAAACAAGATGCCTCAATTTCTCCTGAATTAACTTTTTTCTCTCTTGAGTGTTAGTTTAAAACTCCAGACACAGGAAATGTTTGTCATCTCACTTTATCTGAAAATTGAAGGGGAATCAAATGACAATGCTGGTAAAAATCTCAGGTGTCAATACTTCAGTTCTAATCCAATAGAGTTAAAAAAAATTAAAAGTAAGTATTAACTGAGTATAAGGACATTAAGGTACCTTTTTCTTTGTATGACAACAATATTTTAATGCACATTTCAGAGCACAAGACTTAGTTTTAAGAAGTTACCTATGTAAAATAGTACCATTCAGCAACTCATTTGCATTCACTGCTTATCAAATATGTCCCCGATGACTCTCTGCCATGGTTTCCAGTGCACACAATTTCTTCTGAATCTCCTCACACTTTCTGCCCTTAACATCACACATTTCTCAGACATACATTCTCTGCCAGTTACTAAATAGTATTCAGCAAATCTATCAACTGCCTTCCAACATACTCTAGTAAATTAAAAATATTTTTTCAAATCCCTCATAACTTGGGTAGTCTTGGACTTACACAATATTAGGTTCAGCGTGGACTGGAGACATGGATCCTTTCCCCCAAAATATGATAGACTCATCTATCTGAAATCTTGATTCTACAACCAGGGCAACATTATGAAACAGCTTCAAAGACATAGGCCAGAAAATAAAATTTATACAGACTCATTAAAGAGTTTTAATTTTATGAAAAATTATAGTTCCTGCCCCTTAGGGAACCACTTTTTGTGCTCCAGACTTTTCTACTACACAGATAACAACTACATTTTCCTAGCAGATGACCTAAAATCAGGTTAAACTTTGATCACTTTTCAACTTGTATTTAACTTGCTACTTGATGTTAATGCCCAGGATACTGTGCATTTCACTTCATTTAGACTTGATCTTGTGAAGCAGTTGACGCCAGGTGCTTAGGTGTACAGCAAAGATTTTTAGAAAACATGACTGCTTTTCACAAAAATGTTACAAATTTCTAAATGCTGTCAGTACGTAAACAGATTTTATAGTATAGCTATAGTCACCTGCACTATATTCCCTCTTGGCAGATGATCTGTTCCATATGCATAAGTGTGCTTTTGTGGAGTGTATTTGATTATCATAAATTTTATTTCCTCAGCTGCAACTATTTGTCCTCCAAACTTACACTAAAATTCATCCATACAATCTTATCTGAATTCACTGAAATTCACAGATCATTCCAATTTTTTTTAAAAAAGCTTGTTTTGTGGAGAAAAGCACATAAAATAAGAAATATACTTAATGCCTACCTGTAGTCAGTGAACTCTAGATATCATTGGCAATTACTCTTTTCGTCATATGCACTACAGGAGTTTTGTTTGCTGCTGACAAGAGTGACACAGAACTAATACAGATGTACTAAACAACCATTTTGGCAGTTGCTTAGGTTTTCTAGCTCCTTACCAAATGAAGAATTTCTACAACAGTAACAAACCAAGCAGCTTACACGTCTTTTGCCTTCCCTTTCTGGTAATAATTCTAGCACTATAAGGGAAATTTTTCCTTATGACTCTGCAACTCTTTTGCTGCCAAACACAGAGAAGGCAGCAAGCACAGGCTCTAAGTCAAATTCACAGCTCACACGTCTGCTTCAAAAAAATATACTAATTGGTCTGAACTTAGCATTCTAGGAAATACAGTGCATGTTAGGTGTAAGAAGGACAGTGGCTTAATATGTTCAGCTTACTTTCTCACATATATTTTCAATTACTTCAATACTATACAAACTTCTTCCTCAGGCACTGATCTGATAAAGAATAAAGTACTTCTAAAAAGCAGCAATGCTAATGAGATGGACTCTTAGCAGCTATTACAGCCTGCTCTGATGTGGTTTGCCCATAGAAGGGGCTGGAATGTATTTCAGGATCAGAAAGCTCTCCTGTATATCTAATTACTCTTCCTTTCTTGGCCTAGATTGTCCTGAAAAGTGTATTTTCTATAACTACATTCAAAGCACTTTTAACTAAACCAAGGAATTAGGCTTTGTCTACTTTCTTTAATTAATGTATCCTGTAAATTAATTTGTTTGAATTACAGGAAGCTGCTCAGAAGTCTCCTTAATTTTTCTAGTTTAAAATGTAAACACAATGTGCATGTGGTTCTCTCATTACATAGTCTACAATTAAGTTATAAGTAAAATCATAAGACCTTAATATTTAACCAAGAGTCACACTTTCACTTCATCCTCTGCACTATTCGGCCTCCCAAATATATTTGTCACCCTTTTATGACACAGATACTTTATTTCAAGCATTTAAAGAAATATACTGGATAGATGAACATATATGAGTAGTAGCTGGCTCGAGGTAAAGATATGCATATAAATCTCTGGATAGCCCAAAGTTGCATTTAAAGAATAATCTTGGTTTCTTTTTCATGTTAAAATTATTGTTAAAAATAATAGAAAAATAGCTGGTCATCTAAGTTTTACAACAAAACTAATTTCTTACTATTGACTTGAAACTATTCTAAAGTATATTTAATAATTATTAATAACCTATTAAGCTTATTATTCTAAAGTATTACTGTTGTGTAAAACATTTTTACAGTGATTAAGTTTTAGAGTAAGTTAAACTATCCCTCAGCTTGGGGAACTACAGCATGTCATGCAAGGTAAAGAGTGCTGTTTACAGAAGTGCAATACCCATATAAACACATATTAAGAGATAGAAGGCTAAATCGTATTATTTCACCTGTCAGCTGAGCTTTCTAAATACCATTTTCTGGGAAGATAATAGATATGTCATCAGCAAAAGCATTACTTCTTGCTCTATTTCAATTCTCCATGCAATTTAGGAATTTATTTCAAAAGCTCCACTGCTTTTGTACAAAAAAAAGCTGCCTCTGAAATTAAGCATTTCTGATGCATCCGTTCAACCTGACAGGAAAAATGAAAAAAAAAATTATATTGGAAAAACTGAAACCCATTTAATTTATGTTTAATTTCAGCTTGGCTAGTGAACAAAGAATTAAATTATGTGAATTAAATACCTGCCTAGCTCAACATGCTACTAAGTCAAAATGTGACCAAATGTAAGGCATTTCTCAATTGGGTGCAGTGAATCTGTGCCAACAGTTGAATACCATACCACAAAATACTATTGCATAAAAGAGAGAATTTGGGGGGGAGGTTGTCATTTCACTTGACCTGAATAAACCAGGAATTGGTGTTTTTTTTACAAGAGAAGGAGATAGCTACTTGATAATAAATAATCAAATTTGATAACAAGTAATGAAAATTAGCAAACAAGTAGTTTGCTGCTTGACAGGAAACAAAGGTTTATATTCTAGTAAGGTTTTCCCTTTAGTATCTTACAAGCTTACAAGTGCTGTAAATACTTGGAAAAAAAAAGCTAGTCCATGTCAAATTTTGATTAATAAACTAACAGACTAAAAAGTTAAATTATTGTTGCACTTTCTGCCTTTTAAAAGTAATTCCATGAGAACAAGAACTGAAAAAATAAAAAGACATTTTTTGTTGATTCCAGCCAAATTTATCAGTCTTTGGATCTGTATCTTAAGCAAAGGAAGACATCAAGAAAATATTACTGGACCTCATGACTGAGAAAACAACTTTTTGTATGCAAACTTGATATAAGATTGTGCTGTAAATAGACGGCCTGAAAAGGTGGCAAAGATACATCAGACAAAAGATGTTTTCTCTGTTCATCTGAATGGAGCTGTTCACATTAACAATCATCTTTAAAACACAAGAGTCAGTTTTAATAAGTTACTTGAGAAATATGATGTGAAAGTCACAAGCCTATCTTTGCACTTTACTGATACTAAAAGAACCTTGCAGAATTCACAGAAGCTCCTTTGCACTTAAAGTATTGCATTATCTGCAACTTCAAATGGTGAGGGTGTAAAGGCAGCCTTACTTGAGTTGAATAAATTTTGTATAGGAAATTACTGAGGGAGCATAACTGAGTTCAGCTGTATTTCAGGAGTGCTTTAGAGTGCTTCTGAGAGTAGATTAACCATATTAAGAGACTTTAAGGTAGTTTTCTGGATTAAAAACCACTACATCCACACAGAATCTGGCATACTGTCTAAAAATTTGTACTTTTCTGTTGTGATAAGGGTATTGTTTGTAAATGATATGTTGGCTTTTCCAACGTAATTTTCTCTTAATTGTTTTTGGGCAGCCAGAGCCCCTAAAACTGAATACAATCACCAAAAAATGAAATACAATAACCATTTAAGCTTATAAACTTGTGGTTCAATCAGGCCAATGCATATATTTTAGTTCTTTAATTTGAGCACATAGGTGTTCTTTCTTAGTAGATGTTCAATATGTCAAATAAAAAAAAAATGTTTGTTTGGAATAATTATTGATTTGTACCTGTACCATGTATTGATTTGAAAATCAGGTAAAAATAAGATCAAATCAATAGGTAACTTCAAAAGTATATAGACGACTCTCAATCTAGTTAATCAAGGTTTGTGCAGCAGGGGTTTTTTGTGACTATGACTGAGGAAGTAGCTGAGAAATATTCAGAATATGGTCCTCCAGAGAATAGAGCAGAAGATGAAAGGAGTCAACCAAACTGAAACTTCTGAAAATAATCTAAATGCTACACAAATACAGCCTTGTTTTTTCACAATGACAATAAGTGTGTGTCTTTACCAAACTGAAGAAATTGTGTTCCTGATTTCATATCTGGGAAAATCAAATCAAAGCAGAATTCACTATTTTTTGGTCAGTTTTCACTTTAAGTCAGCTTGCATTACTGTAGTTTTTTTGAAGTTAGTTAACAACTGATCAAGAGGCATTTAAGTGATTTATTAGGACTGTCAAGCAGGACCTCTACTCCTACATACTTTTTTAAATTCCTGAGCATTTAGAATATAAAGTTGATATGTTTTAATATAAGCTATTCAGGAGTGTTTGAAAGTCTAAGAAGAAACAGCTAACTAAGCAAGGAAAGTTCTCTGACAGCATAATTGGAAAGCACACCTAAAGCCTTCTAAGATTTTTACATGGCTGATTTTTTTTTTTTTNCCGGGGCGGGTGGGGGGAGGGGAAGGGGGAATCACTTTGTCTATCTTCTCAAGGTATATTTATTCCTAAAATATTCCTGACTGGTACTGATTAATGCCCTCCAGGAAGTGAGGAACCTTGGTTCAACAATCTTTCCAGATCAACCTAAGTTTTAAACCTCTAAGTCTTCGTTTACGTCATTTAAACTGTACCAGTGTGTTTGAGATTGTGATGTTAGGAAGACAAGATGAGCACTAGAATGCTTCTTAAATAAATGTAGGCCTTCTTGTAGGAAAATTAATCCTTTTGCACAACATCCCTAAAAAAAAATAAATCCCTACTACTAGTACCTAGGGCAAAAGTGACACTATTTAGTCGTATCAACAACTTAGACGTTTGAATACACAAAGCTTTATTCAGGGAAGTGTCATGAACAAAACCAAAGCCACCCAGGGCAGCAATTTCAAGAATCTGAAGTTTTCCTCAGTTTTTATCCCCTCATACATCTCTGAACAGAAGGCCTATTGAAATCTGCCAAACTAGGAAGGCAGTCTGTTGTCCTGGCTGACACAGAGTAATGGGTGCAAATGGCACAGAATGTGCTGCAATGAACCGCAGCTTACCTTTACGGCTAGGCAAAACAGGTATTTTACTCTTCCTGTTTCTATGCTCTTCCCTTGAAATTTAGATTTTAATGTTAAGCACATATACAAAATGGTATAAAATAATTCTGCACTGAAAGAAAACATAGATGAAAGGTCTGAAAAGTTTTAAAGTTTACTTTCTTCCATAAACATGTTGGTTTCCTGCTAAACAATTCAAGGTGTCTTTTCAGTTGTAAAGAAAACAGTTCAGAGTAGAGAGGAAATTACCATCCTCTAGAATTTTGCTATTCAGAGGCAAGCCTAGAAATATACAGCTTCATAGCTCAGTGATCCTAACACTGAAGTTACCATCTCTGAAAAACCATCAACAGAAAGAGTAAGACATCAAAAGCTCAATAAATAAATATGATAATATATCCTGAGTTTTCTTAATGAGTGTTTATTACTCTTAAGAAAGGAGAGGGGGATTATCTCTGTGGACTTCTGCATTGGTAGCCAGAAGAAAAGTCAGGATATTCTGATATATTGTTAAGCTTTTAAGAAAAGCAGAACAGAAGTATGGAAAGGAAATATTCATGTTCTTTGGGAAGTCTGCAGCCTTTGAGCCTTGATTCCTTAAGAAACCAGTTCATGCCACTCCTGATGGGCTGTCTCTATACAAGTTTTATTAGAAAAGTGCTTTGAGACTGCTTTCTTAAAATTCACACTGCCACAGAAAGACTATCTAATATCTCATTTGTCTTTCATTCAAATGACAATTACATATAATGACCAAATTTACCAATCATTTTACAGAAAGCAGATAGTTTGAAAAAAGGCTTACATTGTTAGTAATGCTGACAGGTCCTATTGTATCAGCACATATTTTATTATGCTGAGTTTCTCTTTAAAGTACTACTCAAGAATTAATCTATTTTGCAAAAATTTAATTTGCATACTTTTATCAGTAACGATATTCTGATGTTACACATATAAAAAGGAGAAAGAAAGCCCACCAAAAAACTCCAAACAACTCCTCACACAAAACCACCAAACAGCCAAACAACCAAAGCAAACACCAAAACTTCAGAATACTCTCCAAATACGTAAAGATTCATAAAATAAGGCTTTAGGATCTGATTCAGGGTTTTCAATGCTTCACATGATGAAGCATGTTTAATAGTGCTAATTTGGTTGAGGACAGATTGCAAACGGCTCCTGAATGCTCAAATAAAATCTGAATAATAAAATCTTATGCCAGGAAGGAGTTCTTCATTGAAACAGTTAAATATGGCTTTTTCTGATGTGTTTAATTACTGAAATACTTTGCCACCCTATCCCTAGCATCAACGGTGTTTTCTGCATAAATTATCACAAAGAACATAGTTTATAGTAGCTTATTTTTCAGCAGTGACTTAATTCCTATTACTCTAAGTAAGCTTCATTAAACTAATTGACTTAGCTGGAACCACTCACAGTAGTTAAGGCTTGCAGAATTCCAAAGAATTAGCTGTACTGGAAGAGTTGAGTACTTCTGCCTATAGTGAATAAACCTAGTGAGTTATTTGATTCATGATGTATCAAACCAATAAATTAGCTGAAAAGCTATCATTAGCATAGCTTTTGTAATGACAGTCCATACATATAAAGAATATCAAAATTTATATTTTCTGAGCTTTGTTGAAAAAAGTAGTAAGTGTACTCATGACACTTCCATTTTCTGATCTAAACCCACCAACAAAGCAGACATATTTCTACCCAGAGCCACTACTTAGAAGGTCTTGTACTTGTGGTGCAGTCATAAAACTCCTCTATATCTCTACTCTATTTCAGACTACTCATGTAATTTTAGGCAAGTGGCTTCATTGCAGGGGTCCCAGTTTCCTCAAATTTTGTCCATGCAAACCTGTAATTTGCTCCTGCAAGAATTTTGCTGGATTTGGATGGTTGACCATTACAGAGCAACACCAATACAAAACAGCTGCTCAATATACATACTCTAAATACACATTTGGGTTTTTAAAAGGTCTAAGAAACTAGTAGTTAAAATATAATAAATAATTATAAATAATAAAAGAGCTATACAGTCATTAAGGCATGTGTACTCTAGTTACAGTTATTTGTAAGTAAACAGACTTAACAATGTTTTCTTAAAGTATCATTTCATTATGAGGATAAATTTACTAACATTTGGGGGATATACTCCAGTGAGATGTAGGAAAGAAAACTACAGAAGTGTCAGCCTCTTCACAGACAGGAAGCCAGCTTCTCTGAATAGACTTTCTTTCCAAGTTTAATTTTATTTACCACAAATCCAGGCTTCAGATTTTCCACCAAAATTCACAACTTTGACATTATCATTTGCTCATGTAGTTGTAAACACAAAATTGACATCACTGTTATGGGATGAGACAGAACTTGACACAGTTCAAAGTGGTCTATCTTACATGAGGGCAAATAGGAGATGTCAACCAAAATCCAGAAAATCCCATCTCTGATTCTTCATCAGAGAAATGCCCTTGACAATAACCAGTTTCTAAAGAATTTTCATCCCAACTTAGTGACAATACTGCCATCTGCTACTTTCATTTTGAAGGACTTATGAGTGCCATCAGTAGGAAACCACCTTTCTTCATCTGCCAGAACTACTTTATCTCCTCTATATGTCCTTTTATGCCTTCTTTTTCCTGCATGACTAATTTGTGATCTATCTCCTTCATAGGCAGCTCCAGCCTCATTAAAACTGACTCCTGTTGCCTTGACTGAGCATGGCTTCAATGGGAAAGCCACATCTGAGTGCACTGGTTGACCTGAAACTTACTCTTTAACTCCAGTCCTATCAGCTGTTGGATTTTTATCAAAAATGAGACACATTGTAAAAAGGGAAAGCTTTATCTACACTACTTAATTAGAAATGGTTTAATAAAGACATGACCTACTGTCTCTCTTCCCTCCTGCAACCACTATAATTAAAGTTTCTCTAACAGAACAGTAAGTTATTTTTGTTCTCTTGCCATTTTTAAAAATTGAATGCAATTCTTCAGGAACTTGAGAAGTGCAAAAATGAAAATATGTTAACCCTAACATAAGAAAAATGTCTATTTTCCTTATGGATGTAGAGTTAAACACTTAAACCAATAAACAAATAAATAAAGGTAGCAAGCATTCTAGAAGTTCTGGTTTGCACCTTGGTCTTTTTCCTCTAGTCAGTGGGAACATTTGTTGTGTACAAGCAGCCTCTGGCAACTGAAATACTTCATGGATAGTAAGCTTAAGCTCTCACATGCAGAAGAACTGTTAAGACTTTCGTCCCATTTCTGAGCATAAAACCTAATCTTATCAAGATGTACCAGCAGATAAAAAAGAGTATTTGCTATGATTAAATAATTCAGACTGATGTCTTCTCAGAAAGGACTGACCAGTAAAGATCAGTGGCAAATGGAATATTGTGGGTCAGAAACTGACCCCAAGTCAAAATAAGCACGCTTAATGAAAAAAGTAATTATGAAACCTTAAAGCACAGACTAGAAATTGTCTGCGAGACAAAGGAAATTGCATTTTTAGTCTTCCCTGCCCTGGAAAAGGCTTCAACTCAGAATTATCTCTGTAATGGGAAGCCTCACTGCTAGACAGGGAACACTGATCTGGAATCTGTACTTTGTGACAGCAAATGAAACAAATACCTGTTACTCGGTTTAGAGAAGAAATGACTGAGGAATATAAAAGACGATTTCAAATAGATTAAACTACTAAGTATTAATTATTAAGCATTCTGGGTAGCCCAAAAATAAATATTCTGTAATTGCCACAAAGACAACATATTTTAGGATAACTTCTGCAAGCAAGCACTAGAACACATACTCTGGATCACTAATGTTCTGAAATTCAGTTAGGTTATCATGCTTCAGAAAGTGTGTACTGCAGGTGTACACTGCCCGGGGAAAATGATAGGGAGATGTCCAGAGATGGACTAGAGGACCTTCTGGTATCCTTTTGTGCCTTTTTATGCAACCAGAGAGCATTTTCTGATATTTAAAAGCTTATTTAAATGATAATTTGTTTAACTATGTATTATTTTCAGTGTCTCAGAAAGAAAGTGAAATTTGGAATGACCAACAGTGTAGATTTTTCCTCTCCTTCCTTGTTATTCTACTCTCTTTAAAAAAAGAAAAAAAATCCCTCTTTTTTTATTCAATTATACTATTAATTCTGAAATGTATAACTTCCTTTTAACAACTTAGTCCCTTAAAAAAATAATGCTTTTAAGTAACATTTTCACTCTCTGAAAACAGTGTAAGGAATTCAAGGTTTCTTACTGCATTTCAGCCTTATTTCTTCTTTAGATTTACTTAGTACAATGCAATAATTCTCATTTATAACAAATGGGCAGAAGAGTTAAATGCATTTCTTGAGAACATCCAGTGAGATATGTATGAGATGTGACTGCCTGTACCCTTCCCTGATAACCCTGACATTCTCCATTTCTCAGGAAAAAGAAGCACTTGCATTAGTGCACTTGTGCTATTGATTTATATTCAGTAATATCCCTGCTAAGTATTCGATAGCAATACAAGAGGAAAGAAACATAGCTTCTTCTGCAAATAATGAAAACAATAATACATCTATAGTAATGAAGAGCAGTAATACCACTTTGCAGAAGTGGTCAGCATGAAACCTGACCTATGACTGAATTTTCCCAACAAAAGGTCATGTCCATGAAACACTTGGATGCTCACATGCCTCTATCTCAGAATAAAGCTTTACAGAGGATAATATACAACATACAGCAAAATTCATATCTGCATTTTGGGTTACTTTAGGAAAGTCTAGATCTGCAAGCATATCAAGAAGATAATAGAGAATCATACTGGCTGTAAAAATCAAAATCAAATCTGAATCCAAAATCAACCATCAGCAAAGCTAACAATTGTGCTACACAGCTAGTATAGTAATTTTCCATGAAAAAATGTGTGGTGATGTCATTAACACAGGTTAAAGTAAATATTTTCTTACTGAGCTACCTCCTGCACTACAAGTGATCCCTTGCAAAGAAAAAAGCCTGCAATCTTTCCAAATAACTGCAGTTATAATCCTAACTAAATGAAGATGTCAAATGCCTTCCTTGCAATTATCCACCTTTTCATTCATCGTCTTTCTTGAACCTTAGGTTGTCAGGTACAAGTCCCTGAACTATTTCAATTGCTTTTTAGAGTAGCAAGTTGTGGAAACTCGCATTTTAGTGTTTGGTCTAGCCTCCTAGCTATGATTTGTTGTGAGGGCCCATCTTTCATCACCAAGGTTTCCTTTAGTGTGATGAGTTAGGATGCATGAGTGGAATAACTACAGTACAGTAATTCTTTAAAGCAACCTTGAGAATTCACACCTAGAGACCATAATAGGAAGACATGGACAGCAAGGTGGTCTCATCTTCTTTATCTATTTGTAAACTCTAAGTGATTGTGGTGGGGTGACCCTGACTGGATAACAGGTGCCCAGCAGGCTGTTCTATCACTCCCCCCTCCTCATCAGGACAGGGGAGAGTAAATATAACAAAAGATTCATGAGTCAAGATAAGGACAGGAAGAGATTACTCATGAATTACAGTCACAGGCAAGACTCAAATCAGGAAATTAATTTAACTTATTGCCAATGAAATCAGTGTAGGATAATGAGAAACAAAAACTAATTCTCAAAACACCTTCATGTCATCCCTTCCTTTTTCCTAAAATCAATCTCACTCCAAATTTTCTCTACACCATCCCCTGCCAGTAGCACAGGGGTACAGGGAATGGGGATTATGGTCAGTTCATCTCCCCTTCTACTTCTTCCTGATGGGGAGAACTCCTCACACTCTGCCCCTGCTTCAGCATGGGGTACCTTCCACAGTAGACAGTTCTCCACGAACTTCTATGACATGATTCCTTCCCACGGGCTGCAGTTCTTCCTGAACTCCTCCAACATGGGTTTCTTCCACAGAGTGGAGTGTTGCAGAAGCAAGCTGCTCCAGCATGGATGCCCTGTGGAGTCACACATCCTGCCATCAGCCTGTTCCAGTGAATGTACCTCACAGGTCCTGCCAGAAGACTGCACAAGCACAGGCTTCCCACAAGGTCACAGTCTCTTTTGAACATCCAGCTGCTTCAGCATGGGGTCCTCCATGCACTCAAAGTGAATATTTGCCTCAATATGGATGTCTGTGGACTGCAGGGGCACAGCCTGTATTGCCATGGGCTTCAGGGAAATTTCAACTCCAGCACCTGGAGCACCTCCTACTCCTCCTTCTTCACTGACCTTGGTGTCTGCAAGGCTGTTTCTCTCACATATTCACACACTCCTCTCTCTCTGACTGCTCTTTTGCAGCAGGGATTTCCACCCTGTTCTTGAGTATATTATCACCACTATTTCTCATGGGCTCAGCTTTGATTCTCTATGGTCAGTGGTTCTATCAGACATATGGGAAGGCTGTAGCAGCTTCTTGCAGAAACCACCTCTGTACCCTCCAACTACCAAAACCTTTCCATTCAAACCCAATACAAGTATTCTCATCTTTAATCTCTATCGGATTAGCCACTCAGACCATGAAGGAGGTGGCATTTATTTTCCCTAGTGTACACTCTATTCTTTAACACATTCACTGTAAGACAGAAAAGTAAAAAATATGTCAAATTTCAAGACCTTCAGGCAAACCATAAGCTATCTTTGTTCTATAATTAGTTCTGAAAACAGGTCATAGGCCTAGTACTATATCATTACTAACAGTGTTCAGTTTAACCTTTAAACCTTACTACAGAGCAAACAGTTTCAGCTAGAGGGCTCAAAAATGTACTCTATTAGTATAATTCTTTCATGACTATTTGTATTTTCTAAGCATATTCATGTGCTATGGAAAGTAATGGGTTACTTTCAGTTATGGGTACATTGAATAGGAAACTATTAGCTTCTCTCACAGAATCCATGAATGTCTATCCATAGAGTACTTTCCTTATACTTAGAAAACACTCTTAAGACTCACATTACCACATAGAAACATTAGAACAAGCATGACAAATGTAGCATGTCAAGTCATGTCTTTCAGTATCCATATCAAACATACTGTTGTTCATAACTGAAAGCCAGCTATGGCAAAGGGGGCCTCTGTACCTGACATGAAAAATGCCTGTGTTGCTGTCAGGTACAGTCAGGTTCCTGCTGATGGGCTGTTTCCTATCAAGGAATTCTCAGGAGAGGAAAAGTTGCTTTTCTTTCACTGTAGTTAAATGAAGATTCAGTAACACCTATTTTTAGCACACAACAAGAACCAGCTGTTGCTTCTGTATGCTACTACTCTTCACTATTTTGTCTTTGAAACTAAAACCACTTGAAAATAGACACCTGAAAACAGACAAGTTTCATAAAACAAGTAAAGCACATTATATTGCATTTCCATGCATTGTTTTTTTGTTTTTACTGTAGCTTTTCCATGGCTCTGCATTTTTTACCCATGTCTTTTATTTTAAACTTTGAATAGTATTATTTATTAATTTTTGGTGGATAATATATGTGTATATCATGCTACCATTACTGATAACGTCTTAATACATTTCAAAACATCAGTTGCATAACTTCCTGCTGTCATACTTCTAAAAAGAAAACTTTCTAAGAATAGCAGCAAAACCTTGAACGCTTTTTTTCCCATTTCTGAGCTAGTCTCCATGGAGCACATAACACCTCTAAAAGAGGGTGAAAACTACTGGCATTTCTGGACAATTTTCACTTTAGATAAATGCAAGAAAGATGAGATACTACAGTGGACAGAGGTGTCAAAATTCTATTGGTAAAGATGGCACACAGTCTGATGAAAGGGAGATCAGAAACTATTACAAAGACACAGAATGTAAAGAAATATCTAAAAGTGTATTATCAGCAATATTAGAAAAGTTTCTCAGATTAGAGATTGTTATAGAGACAAAGAACTGTAATGTAACCAAAACCAGAAGTCTCAGCATTTTATGGTCATATTTCACACATTTATATATGTATATATATAGGGGATTGAATATTTATCTAGCATATGCATTTTTTCAAAAGGAAAGTGACAGGAAACAAAGCAATCTATATTTTATTTCAATATATGATTTCGTAAACATAAGGGGGTTGAAGATAACAGCTCATAATTAGAGGATTCTCAACATTTCAACAACAGATCCAAGGCATATAAGATTTAATATTTTATGCATCTCAGATAGAAAGGACTTTTTACCACAAATTGTCTTTTTTCAAATATTCATGGAGAACAAAAATAAAATTTTTCCGGTGATATAGTCATCAAACATGCTGTACCTCTACTTGAAATTCATGGCTTAAAATCCTTTCTCTCTCTAAAATCTCCTCTTGCTCCTCCAAGAAATGGAACCTTTTCAAGTTCTCAGTAAACCCCTTTCACATCTAAATTCTGACCCTAAATTCTGTCCTACTTGGGGTTCTCAACATGGTTTGACAACTGAAAATATCAAGCTTATAAAGTTGTATTTTCATAAATATATCACATCTCTTATGATTAGACAGCTTTCAATTTTCTGATGATTTGCGTGTGACTATACACAAACTGCAAATAAATAATTTCTCACCTGGTTGTAGAAGTGTAATAATAGGCAGCCTCAGAAGTTATCACTGTCAGTGATTGTCTGTGATAATGTATGAAAATTGAGATCCTTAAGCAGTGAGATGTATGGCAAAAAGGAAGAAGTAGAAGGCTAAGTGATTTGACCAAGGCCAGATATGATGAAGCAGTGAAGTGAGTTTGATTTACAGCAGAGCCAAAAACGGAGCCTTGACTTTTCAGTTCCCATTTCTACAACTTGTGAACTAGTCTTAACTTGCTATACATTAAAGCTCTGGTAGAAGTTCAATATGTTCATTTGTTTTTTTACTAATCTTTCATTTGTTGGGTAAAGTCGAGATAATAAGATTTTTTTTAAAAAATATTGTATACTACATACAATTATACTACTATAAATCATCTAAAACTAAGCAATTAGACCAAGGAAAGCCCTACGCTGAATTTTCTCTTCATCATCTCTCTCCCACAGTCCAATTTTCTACATTTGTTTCAAATGTAAACAAAGTCCTAAAGTCAAGATATACTTGAGTTGCTGTCTCGACATCCAGTTTTGCATATTCAGTAAACCTAAAGAGAACAGTAGGCATTTTGTTTCTACAGGATTTATGCAACTAAACTGTAACACTTTAGAGCTATTTCAAGCTCTATCTGTTTCTGCTCTCTTCCAGAGCAGAATAATCTCAAATGGTTTTCTCAGGGAGAATGAGGAGAAGTAGATTATAGAAGCCACTTAAGGACATTACCACCTTCTTCACAGAGTAATTCAACAGAATGATAGGTATGTACTCCATTGCATCTCTAGCATGTCCTTTGAGAAAAAAATCAGAGGTTGCATTTTCTGTCAAAGATGCTTTAGTGTAAGAGATAAGCAAGGAAGGTGTTAGGTCTTTTGGAGGGTTTGGAAGGCAGTATAGCACATTCAGTCAAAGAAGAAAACTTGACCCTCCAGTGACCCTAATGCTTACTCTAGTCAATGCAATAATATTTGCCACAATTCACCTACTAAATCATCAGGCAGAGCAACAGAAAACCCCCAGATTTTCTTAATGTCACTGAGGTGATTGGTCTATCTGTTAATTCCTTTTGACACTAAAATGAACAGATTAAACAGTAGGAAATTACACAGCAGCCAAATTTCAAACACCTGCTGGCTATTTCATCTGGATTGCTGTACCCCTCCAGAATCGTACATCTGCAATATACGCAATGTCCAAAGAATTACTGATTAGCGTTTGTTTTACCTGATATGCTACTATGCAGTTGGCTGGTTTTTTCCTCTAAAAGAAAAACTAAATCTTTAGCAAAATAAGGAATAATGCATACATACTCATGCAGGAACTTTATAATGAATGCACAAAGAGATCTCAAATCCCTAAAAAATTATCTCCAAGGAAAATCCTCTCCCATTACTAGCAGTACAAGGCTTATGACATGCATCTAAGCAGTACCAACTGAGTTTGATACATTTATGATGTATATATCAGTCAATTCAAAAGGAAACAGTAAGAAAGCATTCATATTATTGCTGTATTTCTCACAGCAGTTAACCTACGGCTAAAATAATTAACTCTCTGAAAATGTATATTAATAAGTTTATAAGAAAAATAAATTTCAGACAACAAATTAGAAGAGCTCCAGTGGGAACTATAGTAATTGAATATAATGACAATTGTATAACCAACACAAAGTTATGATACATCTGCAAATCTAGTGGGGAAAAAAAAACCCTGAAATACTGTCTTTACAATGATATTTTATACATATTTAAGGTCTATGATAGAATTTGATTTTTTTTAGAACAATTATAACAATCATATAAGATAAAGATAGCCTATTTCTAGATATTCTTTGTACTATCTGCTGAGTTTAAAATGTAGCTTGCACCTCTAAGTCATGTTCTATAATACTTTCACATTCAGTGTGCCTCTTGGTAGGCTGACCAGACTTCTTGTACACCATTTCCTATACTTCAGCTTGACCTATATTTTAAGCCATTCCAACATACATGGCATGCTTTTACTTCATACACAACCCAACAGTCTTCTCCAGTGGCTTAGTCCCCCAGTATGAACATTAGAAGAACAGTACTGATTAGAAGAGACCATAAAGAATGGTGGAGATGATGTTCAGAGAAAGAAGTGCCAGGATCACAATGTTTTACTGCTGGACGCTTTTCAGTTGCCAGTCCCTCCACACAACCCAAGGATTTCTGTTGACCTTTGCTAACTAAAAGTTTACTTTTGTCACTCCTAGCATCACACAGAAGACTGTTACCAAGATGTCAGAGAAGCTGATAATAAAAACAGGAGTGACAGCATAGGAGGCAGTAAGCACTGCTTTGATGTCATATAATAAAAGTATGAGGAAAACATGAGGCAGAGTGATAGTTTATATGCAATTACATAGAGTAAACAAAATTTTAGAGGTAGCTGGTATGCATTTTTCATAGAAAAGACAGGTTTGAATTTGAAATAAGGGATATTTCTTATAAATTTACTTTTAAAGCCATAGAAAATATGCAAAGATAGAGGAAATAATTGCCTTTTTTTTCTTTTTATTATTATATGTCAAGCTACCTGTTATGAAAATTAACACTACCCTAGAGTACGCCAAGGGGAGGTATTAGCTTGGTGACTCCAATTCATTTGATTCTACATATGTGCTCCTCTTTACCTTCCAGAGGTCACTTTTACTAGATGATGTCTAAGGTCCCTTCCAATACAAAACATTATATGAGGCTCACAATGTTTTGAGAGGGGAGTGGGGGGGTTGTTTGGTTTGGGTTTTTTGGGTTTTTTTTTGAGATGGATACAATGATATTTGACTTTCATAATTCTATTCATAGGACATTTCTACGGAATATGTTCACCTGCATAAAGAAAATATTATCACCAAATGTTATCATTCGTGGTGGCTGAGCTCACAGATCTTAACATTGAAGGAAGAATGTGCATCTTCAAACTTGTTTGCAGAAGTTGGGCATGGAGTGGGGTGGGAGTGGGGCGTGTATTTCCTTTGACATTTGAAGACATAGCAACAGATTACTATCCTCAAATACCTACAAAAATGGATTTACTTAAGTGATCTATGTTCACTACAATCCACAAAGAAAGAAAACCCTTGGGCTACAAGCTTCCAAGTATATGGGAACATAACTATACATTAGTGGCACTATTAAAATCAGTGGTCCTAGCACTAAGTATAGAAATTGAGGATGAAGGGATGTTTGCAGAGCAGAGGGTGAGGATTCATAAGGGTGTTCCTACAGTTTCTGTATGTAGGTGTATATGGGGGAAGTGTGTTTTATTTAAATGCATACTGACAGTGAAAATGTAGCAAAAACATTTACACATGCTTTTGGAAATATTTTTCATAATTTCTAATTATTTTCAAATGAAGAAAATGCTTAGGACTATATTAAATCACAAGAGTGTAGTGTAAGCAGTACCTCCTGGTACTCCTTCACATGAAAAGCCTATTATATGAGAGAGTATTTATCCCTGTATGAGGCAGGTAGTAGAAACAATCTAACACACTATTATAAATGTGGTTGGTTGTAAATATTTGCTTTCCCATGCTGAAAAGCTAAAATACAGATATTCTAGAAAGACAATTGGTGCCTACTATCAGATTTAGTTTAAGAAATTAGGCTGTTAGGGCTTTCAGTCCCTGTTGGCTTATTTTAGTGCTACATATGAAATCCTTTTTTAACTTACCGTGTATATGTAACTAACAATAGTTTCAACTTGGGGAACTTTTACTTTATTTAATTTGCTGCTAATTAGCACTTACTTTTGATAACCAAGTCAGGTACAGGGTGAAAAAAAACACTATCAAGGAAACATTTAATAAACAGCCTTCCTTCCCCAGGTTCAACTTAACTCAAAACCATCTCCTCTCCACTTTCTAGTCTAAGCTTGCCTTGTTTTCACTGAAGGTTAGCAAATTCATTCCCATTCCCCCAGCAAGTGATAGGCAGCAGAGGATGTCAGGTTTTGAGCTTTGTTAGACACCAGATCAGTAATTATTGTGTCAGAACCACCATGTGTGTGTGCATGTGTGTGTGCGTGTGTGTGTGTGTGTGTATGTAAGGAGGGGACCAGGCCACCAGTACAGTGTCCACACAGTCAGCTTTTCTCCAGACATAAACTCAAGGTATTAAAGAATCAAAGGCTTTGCAGGAGCTTGTGTGGACAAAATTTCAAGTCTAAAATTAAAATGTGCACCTGGTAAAGCTAGACCAGAGTGTAACAGTTGCCTCCTGCTTTATTCTCCCACACTTTGCTTCTTTTCTCAGATGTTCTTTGCTTCTTCAGGTTTTCTTGCAGCTTTCTTTCTTAGCATGCTCCAGGATGGGTCACCTGTGGGCCACAGTTCTTCAAGGCTGTTCCTGGTACTTCCTTCCAAGAGCATGTCTCCAGATAGATGCTTCCACACCCTCAGCTATCTGTTTCTTTCTTAAACATGTTTTTGCAGTGATGCCAGCACAAAAGATAACATTGTGATTACTTTTGCTCACCAAAACAAAATTTATGTATAGGAACACTAGAAATCCTGTGTTCTGTTCTGTCTCTGAAATACTGCACCTATTGTTTCTACCAGGAATTATGAGAGACTGGTAGAATGACCATGTTCACATTTCTTGTGATGCTTTGCACTGAAGAACCACAAAAAAAATCTCAACATATTGCTGTGGGATTTACTTAAATAAGTGCCAAATAGATTTCTACAAGCAAAACCAAAGTGGTGACAGAAAGACACTTTTCAGAGCTATAGGGAACCCAAAGTCCATATGGCTCAGCAATAAGATTGAGAGAATGGAATATGATCCCACACTAATTTTCACTCAGTAGGGTTATTGCCAGTTTCAAACAGAATCCAAGTTCAAATATACAGAAAAAAGAATTTTAAGACATTCAAACCTATTGATTTGTTGCAAGTTGTCACTTTGAAAAGACACCTCGTATTTTAGTATTTTATTTACTAATTTCCAGATTGGGGAGAACAAAATCAATAAAAATGCATATTGAGTGCTGTATGTACATTTTGTAATCAAAAATGTGCATATGTAATCACACATCAGTGATGATACCTGTGGGCTTTGTAGCTAGAAATGTCTTTGGGATTATTTTTTTTTTTTTTTGCATTAATCTCAGGATTTCAGCAAAACTGGGGCCTATACTGTATGTACTGTTAAAAATCATTCATAAGTAGCAGCTCTCAGGATTTTAAAGTAGAATTGGGGAAGAGAGGACCTATTCATAATTCATGCACACACGTCTTTCTTTATGTTAGTCAAGAGGTTTTGAAATGGCTTTTGCCAACTGAAGTAACATCTAAAAACATACTTGACATTTCACTTATTCTTGTGTATTTGTAACCTTGGTGCAAATGTTTAATTTCTCAGATTATCTTGTATACTGGGATGCAGTTCATGAAAAAAATTATCTTCCATGTGGCATCCAATATTTGGAGATTATACTACCTGGAATCTATTTATTCAAACACACATGGTGCTGTCTTCTCTTTTTAGACTGTAATACAACTTAGCCTTGCCACTATCATGAATCTTAATTTCTGGACTGTAGAGAAGCCTGTTTATTTCTTTCCAGTCAGTTACATATATTGTGGAAAATGACTGAAAATTCATGGATACCATGAACTCCCAATGTCAGTCTACTGGAGTTTCTTTACCAATCTGAACAGTACTTTTGTTTTTATTTTGTATTCTTTCTTTGTTTCATAAATGCCAGCAATGGTGGAAAGGATTAGGCACTTTCAGTATCAGAAGCCAAAGTTTTGTTATTGATGAGAACATTTATTGTTTTGTTTTCTGTTTAGTTTCACTGTTCTCCAATCACTTCCTCATTAGTGCACTCCCAGAAAAAACTATAAGACCTGAAATAGAAGGTGTTTTTGTGTTTTTTTTTTTTTTTTTCCCTACAACTACTTGAGAGAAGGTACTTAAAATCCTATGCACCTTAATGCAAGTCTTTGGCAGATCATATAGATTCATTCTGCTAAAACCTGAACATCAAAAAAAAATATTTTAAATGAGCTCACAGTAGATTTTTCACATGAATGAAATCATTGATTGAAAGCCAAATGCTATAAAAATTGCAAACCACATAGGGCTGAATATAATGTTCATCATTAGAAGCAGCATTAATCCATTTCTCATCTGGTGATTTGTATTTGCCCTTCATTTTACAATGGAAAACAATCCATGATTCTTTTCCAATACTATTGCATCGTAAAGACCATGCTACAATATTGTCAGCCCACCTTTGCACAGTCAATTGTTTTTTCAGATCATTGAGTAAAGAAGTAAGTTTTATTTAAAAATTGACAAATATTTAGTACAAAGTAAGTGTCCAAGGAATGGAAATACTTTCACTGCTACTGTCCAAAAAAGCCCCAAATCTTTTATATACTATGCTTTTTTAATCATTTTCTCTGTAATTTGCTTCTATTTGTTATGCTGTCTCTCTGCTACTGGTTTGTCTTGAAATTTAAAATCCTGAAAATCCTGTCCTCTGTTTGTTCATGAAGAATTAACAAAATGTAATAGGTGTTTCTTGGTCATCCATCTTGAAGCCAGTACAGGATTTTTTGGCCCGGAATATTCCCTTAATGGTTTTGGTGGGGATCTTGTCGGGTTTTTCTTTCTCCCCTAATGGGGCTTCCAAAACAATATGTGAGAATGTTTCAAGGTTAGTTACTTGGGCTAGCCTTCCTAAAATACCTCTAGTCTCATTTATTCTATATTTTCATATCTTTCAGAAAAAAAAAAATAAATTAATGGTAATCAAGATTCTGGCAGAACACACTACACAGTTCTCCAACACTGACCTACAATATCATCAAACTCTCAATGCAAAGTTTTAGTAGCAACCTACAATATTTTAGAAATTAGGAGACACCCTCCCCACCAAAAAAAACAAAAAAAAAATCCAAGTGAATATATTTCCTTGCTATTCAAACACATCTCAGTGTGTCACTTCTTCCTCAGGATTTCTGTTTTCTGTAAAGCTAAAAAGAAGGAATACTGCTAATGAAAATGACAACATATAGTTTAATTTTTTTTCTCTTTTTTTAAGAGTGTAAAATGATTGAGATACTTACCTATTTGGCAAACAGTCACAAAACGCCATACATCCTTACAGACCTCAAAGTACTTCACAACTCTGTAATAATAGACTAATTCCGTTTACTACTGAAGTGCAGCCAACTATGAGACAGAACACAGCAGTGGTTTAACAGCACAGATGAACACTGTCAGCCCTTTAGATTAGTAGGTAGATGTAAATATCTTGTCCATTTAAAAACCATAGGGTGCTTTGAGACAGGCAGAGTAGTATTAGCCAATCTTTTAAATAGCAAAGAAAGCAGAAATAATGTTCCTGTTTGTTTGGAGGTGTATTCCTCTTTTTTTTGTGTGTTTTTTGTTTGCTTGTTTGTCAGGTGGCAGGTTGGTTTGTTGGTTTGCTTTTTTGGTTTTGTTGTTTTGGGGTTTTTTGCTTGTTTTGCTTTTAATGTAGAATCATTAGAAAGCATTATTTGGGATAACTAAAAGCCAAATGAATACTGAATTTGATCTGAGTTTAGACAAAACTAATTCTATCCACTGAACTCATACTACTGTCTCCTTTGATGGCCTGCAGTTAAATCCTGATTCACAATGAACTAAACTACTGAATTTCTTCTGATCCCAGCTCAGAAATACTTTACTTTTCCACAGAATTTCTTGATGTCCCTCAGTGAAGCTTAAGTGACATATACTCTTGGTATTTAAACATACAGGGCTCAATCTGTTGCTTAAATATAAACGTCTAATGCTATTTGTCATGCTCCAAGATTATGGGAGACATTGTCAGGAGTCTGGCAGATATAACAGAATCTATGGGAGACTCATGCCCATCTGGAAAGGCAGCTGGAGGCTAGATTTAGGCAACTAAATCAAGCTTCCACTGCAAATTTAAAAAGCAGCAAGCTGGTGCTATATACACCACTTCTTTGCTACAATTTCTGCTTATCTTACCTAGTGGTAAAAATTCTTATGGAAGTACCAACACTGAAATTGCTTTTGTTTTAGAAACTGGAAGAACTTCCTGCAAGTGTATTAGTTAAAAGTTACAGATTTCACTGGCAAAGAAAGTTTGTCTGCTTCTGGATAGAAAGTCTGTCCTTGACAAGTTAAATCATCAGAATCTGAGGTGGCATTATAATTAGCCAGACATAGTTTTATAATTAATAGGAATAGTTTTATATTGTACCTATGTTTGTCACATAACAGATGCTACCGGCATTAGCTGGTAAAATAATAAAATTAGCTGGTCAGTATCACTGTTCAAAATTGAGCGCCACCAGACTGAAGACATATTTGACTGTAGTCATAAGGACCAATATTTCACTTTCATCATTCTGCAAAGATAGCTGAAGATTAATTGTAACAAATAGAAGAAATACATTAATATTCTCCTATTTGGGACAGTTTAAAAGGTTTAAGAGCTAAATGTTTCTAATCTGAAGACAATAAGTACTGGAGAAGTACTAGCAGTCCATTGTTCAGCCATGCAGCCTTGGTCCTTATGTTAAATATGGTGTGAATAATAATAAATTTAAAAAAAAAAAAAGTAGTTTAATTTTTCTTGTTACGTAGGACTTGTTTTTCCCCCCCCTTCCTTTTCAGCCCCTTAGAAGAGCAAATTTGTCTGAGTCATTCAACTTTTTTTTTTTTCCACCTATTTTTTATCTCCCCATCTTTTCCTAATTTCAACAGGTATTTCATGAATCCTGTCAGATTGTTAAGAAGGTCAAGGAATCTGCTTGACCT
Source organism: Scytalopus superciliaris (assembly GCA_013400415.1). NCBI lineage: Eukaryota > Metazoa > Chordata > Aves > Passeriformes > Rhinocryptidae > Scytalopus > Scytalopus superciliaris. The sequence goes on from VXBX01001048.1 coordinate 168,205, forward strand.
TACATATACGTAAAAATGTATAAGAAAATGATGTTACAGAACGACCACATGACACAATAAAAACTTCTTCCCATAGCCTCAGCATACTGTGTATCATATGAACTCTATAAAAACTTCTTTTAGTACATCAGACTTAAGATGTGACTTTTTTTTTAACACAGGTATGAAATATTTTCATACTTCTTTTCTGTGATAAAATAATTCTTATAATTTAAAATTAGAGAGATGAAGAAGTAGATTTAGCAATAATCTGTCTTACCTTTGAAATGGATTCATTGGCTGGATAAAAGATGACAAAGCTGAAGCTGCCTTCATTCAAAAGTTATTGTAAGATATGCACATGGACATCAACCTTTAGTCAATCAAACTACGTTACCTTAAAACTGTAGAGTTCTTTTTTTCATTTGTGAAGAAGTCCTAAAACAATTGGTTTTCCTTCCATAGGCTATGTCAATTGATTGCAGTTGTAAAAGAAACTTTTAAAAAGGCTATCTCTTTAAAAGTTAAATATGTGCTTAATAAAAATATTGCCAACTATTTTTCCAGTAAGTTCAATCTGAGAAAGCTACCTAAGATTTTGTGTTAGACTTTTAACTTACTCTTAGATGGACATGTAAAAAAAAAACAAACAAAAGAAAGTATATTTTCATCCATATACATGAACAGATTTGATCATTTTATACTAGGGAATTAGCAACCAAAAATATTCATTCTCTATGTAAACTTTTAACAAGTACCTCAACATCACAGCACTTCAACTGTGCTATTTGAAAATGAAAAGAACAATGATGTTTAGCTACCTTATTATCCTTCCATAATATTTTAAGTGCAAAATGTTCAAATGGATCACAAAGGTAACACAGCAACTATATGCTGCTGAGTACATTACCAATCATATTGTTCATTATCTCCTATTCTTGATTCTAGCAAGAACATGTACAACCAAGTAACCTGAGTATCTGGGCCGCTTTTTGTAGGCTGTCTTTAGGGACAAACACACTACAAACTGAAAAATTAATCAGAGTAGTAATTTTTCCTTTCAGAAACAAATGTTGTATTGAACACAGAAACTGAGGCTAAATTTGTTCTGCTGCAAAGTATAAAACAACATATAAGCAAGTAAATCAAAACAACAACTGTTGAGGATCAAAAGGACTATGAAGTGTGGAAGAGGCATTTCACTCAGTGGACTTATCCTAAAGAACCGGCGCAAGACGTAAAGCTTACTACCTTCTTGGCTGAAGTGTAGTAATGGACTTCCATTTAGTGTTGCAGAGAGTTGCTGCATTTCATTTGTTACGGGTTTTGTTAAGTTATGATTGTTGATGGTAACCCTAGTATGTTTCGCCGTCATGACGGTTCTCCCTGTTGTTCTCTCACTCAGACCCCTCCATCTTGTTTTCTTTCCCCTTCACGAGTTTCCCGCCACAGCCCCAGTTTTTCCCGCCAGTGTCCTGAACCCTGTTCTCTCGTTGGTTCTTTGTGGAGTCATTCCCCATTGGCTGTCAGGTTGCTTAGCTACAGGCTCCGTCCCCAGTTTTGTCCAATCTCATCCCGGTTACCGCCCCATTTTCTGGAACCTTCCCCTGAACCCTATATAAGCCGTTCCCCTCAATAAACTCCTCCCTTTTGAGCCCACTGCTTCAGTGTGTGTGTGGTTCTTGAGGGTCCTCCGCCATCAGTCAATGGCTCCACAAACAACCTGCCATCAAAGACAAGTTTTCTGGTTTGCGGAAACTTTTAATTAGGAGAGATTTCAGTGCTGGAGCCAAACCAGCAGAGTGCACAACAGAGAGCACTATAAAAAGACCCCAAAGCACTGCAAATTTTTTCAGTAAAGATCTGCTGTGGGAGAGCAGGAGAAGAGCTGATCCATCCATTCACTAGAGCCCCTTAGTGCTGTGTGCACTGTTCAGTGGGGCCACAAAGCCTCTCTGTATCCCTAGGAATTGCATCTGTCCTTGTAATTTTATCTTCTGAACAAACACATACACAGCTAGAGTAACTCTTCCATTATTCTATCCCAAATCAAGAAGGATTAAACAGTTTCTAATCAAAACTTAGTGTTGATTTTCAATTGCTTATTGGAGTTTGTCTTCAGGTAAACATCAAGGCCACTGGAAATATTTTCTCTTTAGAAAATTATTCTTTTTCCCTAGAAATAGTGTATGGACTGTTAGATTATTTGCTCTATAAACTATTTATGTCGTGTTGCTTTTTCTTTTTGGTAAAGGAATTGAATGTTGTGGGTTTATTAGTATTAATTTGAAAGGCCTTTCCTTCTCACTCATTTATACAGGAAAGAAAGTGTTACTTTGTGTATAAACTGTTTTCACGGTTTAAAGTAAATTCCAGAGCTAAACCAATAAATTTCATTTTTCAGCTTTTTTTTTTTCCAATTTGAGCATCTTAAAGTCATAGCAACTTAATAACTTACACCAGAATTTATATAAAGAATTTAAGTCCAAACACAGCTTTTTAGCAAAGATGGGTGAAATATCTTTAAGCATAATTCTTTCTACACTGGGCCATGACTGGCTATGTAATCATTAATTTTATTAACTTTGTGAGCGTTCAAAGTAACTAAAATAAATACTTCAAATGCAGCAGCCAGCCAGTGCGAGGTACATCATAACTCTTCTTTACCAGTGACGTTTTGGTATCTGTAAATAACTGGCAATGCTCACAATGATAGAAACTGTGATCTTCCTGTTTGAACTCAGATAACATAAGCTACAAATTCAAATACCGAATGCAAACCAGTATAATAGACATATAAATATTGTAGACAAAGAAGAGGCATGCTTTTAATTTGAATCATGAAATTTTAAGTGGTTGAGCATAGCACAAATTTGCTAGGGTCAAGGATGCGTGTATATGTGTGTGTTTTTTAAACCAATAAATAAAATCCACAACAAAGTCAGATTTGGCGGAAGCCCAAAAGCTACTTAGTTCAAATTCAACCCTGAAAAAGAACAGTACAAATTGTGAAAGACAGTACAGAAGTATTAGAAGAATATAACCGATTCACTGAAGATCTCTAGGCAGCCTATCAACTGTTTACCTCTTGTTTTTTTCATTTATATGGAAGAAGCTAATGTAACCATCTGGTGATTGCAGTTCTGACTAAACAGAAAATCCAGAAGGATGAAGGATGCCTATAAAGTCTCCAGTGAAGACAGAGCTTCTCCAGTTTATAAACAAGGTTTCAATGGGTGAGATTTGAGGTGCACTGGCAGTTTCAAAACCTTGCATTGCATTTGTATATCCTATACCTAATCTGCCAGTAAAGGATTATAGTCTTCAGGGTTGTAAATTGATGGCCTTCACCAGCACAAAAGTCATCATAAAAGAAAGGAAGGACAGTTACAGAACTACTGAACATAATGAAAGAGAGAAAACTGTAAAGCATACCATCTGTGACTGTGACTAATGGAAGCATCACTTATTCATGTTGTGAGCATGAACATAGGCCATCTCCTTTCTCTGCACTAAACAGCCTGTTCTGCATGCTCCAGTATTTAATGAACCTAAATGGAGGCTTTTATTCTTTTTCAACTGAAGAGAAACTCTATGGAAAGACCTTTATTTGATATATGACATCTGTTTGTCTGTCTTCCCTTCTGTCTTCCTAAATTAGCTAAAATCAGTAAAAACAAAATAATTCTTGGAAACTGCTGAATTCAAAAACCTTTTCAGCAGATTTCAAATTTGCTGAAGTGTGCAAAACATGAGCAAGGCAGAACATGAAATCTTGACGATATAGGTCATAGATATCTGGTCTTATACAAAGCCTCCGGTATTCAAGGAAAGTACCAATGAGGGTAGCCATAGTGTATACACTATTGACACTCAACAACGTCCTTTTCCTCTTTGAAAATTCCAACAATTCAATAGCTCTCAAAAGAGTCATCAATGAAGATGAAGATTAGCTGTAAAAGTTGATCCCATCTGAGGCCTTTTCAAGTATATTCTGAAGTGAATTATTAAGATGAAATTTGAATTTCAGCATTTGTAAAATAATTCAACCCTGTGAACAATGGGCTCTCTGAGGATTTCTTCAGTTTTTCTTATTAACCTCCAAAAGTAGAAATAAAGACAAATTTCTAGCACTCATCTGAAACAGTTTTTCCCTTTTATATACTTAATGCAGTGCTGACCATATGGTTACAATTCTGTCCTTTTAACGTCTTTTTAGTCTCCAGTACATCACCCCAGAGGAATGGATGTGTTTCAGTTTTGGATAATAGATTTGATGCAGCATATTAGTTTTTTTACAGTGATTTACTTTAAAGACTCACCCCGTCCGAAATTCAAGACATTTACATGGTATCAGAGAGTTACACCCATTTCTCCTATAAATCTCTTTAATTTAGTAGTTTTATTTAATGTGACTTGAACATCGAGAATAAAATAACTTTATTAAAATGCGGTGCTCGCTGGAGGGTCTGTATATGGAATAGAAATCCACTGTTCAACAGGCTTTCCCATATTACTTTTTCAAACCATTCCTTGTTGGCCAAACCCAAAGAGGCCTATATATTTGCCTACACTCTATCTACCAAGAACTTCTGAAATCAACAGATAGACTTTGAAGTTGGTCCCAACTGCTCTGATATGTTCAATAAGAGCACTCAGCAGAACAGCTAGTTTCGCTCATATTTATAGCCTTCCTTTTGCAGTTCTTCTAGGTAAGAACTGCTGACTGAATGGGGGAAAAACCACAAAGATAAGTCTTTTCTCTCAGAAACATAGACAGGCATCCAAAGACAGAGAACAAGATTTTGCATATTGAGATGCCAAGGTTAGAGGAAAGGAGGCAAGTAGACAACAGAAGTATACCTGAGAATGCAGAGGTCAGTGGATCCAACCTCTTGCTGCCAAGCAACCACAGTCATAATTATCAGAAGCTGTCAAGAATTGTATTAAGAATTGTCCCTTTTTCCAGGAAGTTAGCTCTTTTCTAGCTAGACTATACAATTCCTTTTTAAAATATTGCACCAAAATGTATTTGTGCTTAATTTATCCATTAATTTGTCTGCCGGCACTGGATTTTAAGGGATTCTTCCTACCCTGGCTTTTGTGTTCATGCATTTAGACAAAATAAGCATGGTATCCTCTCACTTATTTTTCTACATTAAAAATGTATCCCCTTCCAGATCTCCCTCATAACAGAAGTCAGTATGCCTCTGAGTATTGTAGATGCTTTTGTTTACTGTAATTTGAAATCATCACCTGCATATGGAACAGATAAAAGAGATCTTTTCCATATAAATGTACTACTGAATTTGTATTTTCTTACCTCCACTGGCAATTTCTTCTTCACTGCTCAGAATATTTTAAGATTCAATTTGCCTTGGGTGATCCTGTAATCACCTAAGTGCCACTCAATGAAGTGCTAACTTTCCAAGTTGCTGCCCTATTATACACACAGATACCAGCTGAGGGGGGAAAAAAAAAAAA